>JANTPZ010093184.1:0-20831 GCA_025593235.1 Vachellia pachyceras | reverse complement strand
AGATTTGAACCAAATTCTGTTATTTGGGGCGCCTTGCTGAATGGGTGTAAACTTCACAAAAACTTGGAAATTGCTCATATTGCAGTTCAAAGTCTGACAATTCTGGAGCCAGATAATTGTGGGTATTACAGTCTTCTTATTAACATGTACGCTGAAGCTACTCGGTGGAGTGAGGTTGCAAAAATCCGAAGTACCATGAAGGAGCTGGGTATTGAAAAGAGATGTCCTAGATGTAGCTGGGTTGAGATCAAGAAGAAAATTCATCAGTTTGCAGCATTTGATAAATCTCACCCATGTTTTGATGAAGTTCACTTGCTGCTAACTGAACTGGATGGGCAGATGAAGCTAGCTGGCCGTGCCTCTGAACTGGATTATATATTATGATGGCACATACTCTTTTTTTACAGGAAATACTTTTTGAAGGTTATGTGAAGAAGATAGCAATGAGCAAGAGTGTTGTTCAAATTAGAATGAACATGGACATATATAGAGTATCTGATGACTCTTTTTTATCCTCTTTAGTATTGTTTCCCCCATAAAGCACGTTTGGAAGTCCAAAATCATTCAAACAAAACCGCCTACTGACTTCTGAACTCTCTGACTGTAGATATTATTTTGTTCAGTACTTAATTTCTTTTACCGTTATGTAGAGTGAAGAAGTTATCTTGATTTGCACATATTGAATATTATGTGAACTATTCTTGCTCTAGGACATTTGTATCATCTAGAGTAAATACTGCATAGCAGAAGAAAAGTTTCCAACTCCACATGTTGGGGCATATTGGATGAGAGGCTTTAGTTCTTGGTGCTACGGTTTGGATGTGAAGTTGGTTACATGGATGCACAAAAGTGACCAAGTCTTGTTTTCTTTCTTGCAGCATGGCGGGGCTAAAGGAGCTATGAGGTACAGCAAAAGTGTCATTGCACGGGCCCGTTTGGAAATGCAGTAGAGAAATGCTTTTACATAAGCTGAGGTAAATATGTAAAGAAGATTATATTGTTTTGCGGAAAAACACTGTTGAATGTGCTTTTGAGATCCCTAGAAGTGTTGCCAAATGGGGCTGATATAAACTTGGTCTGGTGAGGTCTTCTGTTTTGCTTTTTTTTTTTCTTTTTGGGTCCCCTGGTCCACGTGGCGAGTGAAGTTCAGAATAAATGTAGGATTGATTTGCCTTAAGATCACAAGAAGAGTTTTGCAGGTTGAAGAGGCATAAGTTTATTCTGGTGGAACAGGCTGCAATAAGGACAGTGTAAAGATATGAACCAGATAATGAATGTACAGTTGAGAATCTCCAGACTTTGTTCACTGTAACTGTAACTGTAAAGGGTTTTGGCCCTGCTATTCAGAGATTTGAATCCTTTTCCTCATTCCTCTTTCTAATTGCAAAGTATCAATTGAGTACTTGTTGCTGTTCACTGTCATGTAAACATAGAAAGGGAGTATTGGTTAGTTGTGATAGTTATGATTTAGATATATGTGAGTTGACCGTTAGGCTTTAGACTAGTATAAATAAACGGGCCTAGGACTCTGATTATGTTATATGGTGTTTGTAATCATATTAATCCAGTTTGGAATTCTCTGTTTCTGTTTCTCTCTCTGCCTTCTACCCCTCTCCTTCCCTCTTCTTACCCTTGTATCTATATCAGTGATATCCAGAGCCCTCTTTCTTACCCTTGCGTGCCTGAAACAAAAAACTGATGCAAAGAGAACTGATAGAGATTTTGAAGTGTGTCAGTAGGTGTTCTTGATATTACAGCCTTATGGTTAGGCCATATGATTTTTTATTGTTAACAGAAGTGTATCAAAACTCGCTTGTAATGTGGCGAATCAAGGTTTATATCTCTGTTAGAAGAGTTATCCACATTTAGCACCTAACAGTATATTGAATAAGATTGCTTTCAGTAGGAGGATATTTGTGATTGGGGGAAAAACAAATGATTACATCCAACTTTGATTCCTCAAAAGATAACATAAATGCATGAGACTAGCTCAAGTTAGGGGTGGGGGTCGGGTAAAAAAAAAAAAGTAATCACAGTACAAATAAGTCGTTAATTGATACAAAAATAATATCCATAACCAAAAACTTGAGTATTTTATTCATTTCCATTATCGATAGTAATATATATTCGAATTTTATTTTGATAAACGATCACTGCAACTTTTTTTAAAAAAAACAATTTATTGGCAATTTGGAAGCGTTGTCTGGTGTGTGAACAAACAATAGTTTAGACTATCGCTATCCTCGCTTCAAGCAACCAGAATGCATGGAATTTATGTGACACTAATATATTTTTTAAATATTATTTTACATTATAAGAACAAGTAAAGAAACCAAGAATATATAGCATCAAAAGAGAGAAAAAAGAAGCAAGGATATATGTATAATCCTTTTATGTTTTCCATGGATTGTAAATATTTTAGAGATGGATGTTACCATCATGCTTGTTAGCAACTAATTAGGAAGAGTAACACACACACACACACACACATGCATATGAAGTGCAGTTTTTGTCTTGTCTTAAAGATTAAATAATGAAGAAAAAAAGATGATATTTTAAATTTCATTACCAAGTTTGGTTTGATTGAAAGATGATGAAGTTGTTCTAGTGAGTGAATTTAAGCAGCTAGATCGATGTGTGTGTGTATGGTCGTACAATTCCAAGTGCTTAACCAGGAAGCCGCAGTTTTAAATAAATTTTTAATGGAAGGAAGGCAAAAGCTGTACAATATAATCAAATACGGAAATATAAAGATGCTCTTATTTCTCTAATGCAAGCATTTAGCTAATGCATGGAAATTGAGTGGCATAAGGTTAGGTAAGCCTTACTTCACTTGACAGGTAGACACACCCACATCTCTCTCTCTCTCTCTAATGCACACAACACATAATCATATAAAAACACGGATAAATATTGATCTAATTGTTAAGAATGCGACTCATACCTTAAATGAATGAGTTCAAATTTCATTACTAATTTGAGACCTCATTATTAGTGGAAGTGAATGATCTTTAAATATTTTTGCAAGTGTTCTTCAAACCTTAAGAAATGTCGTAACACTATTGAGCCAATTGTCATAAGATTTAACTCTCTTAAATTTTTTTTTTCAATGATATAAAACAACCTTTGAGAGTTGTTGGTGATGTTAAGGTATTGCAAGAGGGGGATGTGATTGGAACTCCTATTTCTTAGTGGGATTTGGACTAAATTGGAGAACTACGGGATCGTATGGATTGGGATTCTAGTAGGATCCATGGTTCAAGCACTTGTGCTTACTCATACAACACTACTTGCAGATTGGGAGAGAGAGGTGAGTTCAATAATCTTTTTCACAATAAGACAGATTCATAAATGGATAATAATCTTGAGGGTTAACATATAAAAATGCCTATGAACTTTTAGCAAAAGTTTGTTCAGCGCCATATACTTTTCGGAGATGTAAAAATTCTTAAGAATATTTAGAAGGGGAAAAAAATGTTATGACCGTTAAATATATAAAAAATATGCAAAAATAGTATGAATCCAAACACAAAAAATAATAGTGTTAGGTTATATTTGATAGTTTTAACATTTTTACTCCGGTTTTAAATATTCATATGCACTTTCATACGCCATTAAAAAAATATATAGTGTATGTTAGACACACTTTTGCTAAAAAGTCTAAGGGTATTTTTACACTTTAACCCTAATCTTAAATGCCTAAAGTGAAAAGGATTACTATTCACTTGAGAACAACCAAATTGAAAATGAACTTTTCAGAGTGATCAATAGGGTTTTGTTCCAGAAAACAAGCCAAGGTTGAGTTTTCTGGCTATTATTTTGCAGGCAACAAGGCAAGGCAAAGACTACTAAATGAGTCCGTGAAACTTAAAAACGAAATCGTATATATGAAGTTTGAGAATGGCAGAGGAACGGAATAAAGACAAACTGGAAGGGATATATAGTAGGGAAATTTACTGTTTAGTCCCACATAATAAACATATTTATCAAATGGTTCCAAATTTTAAAATATTTAACAAATGGTCGCATTACAGTGCATGGTGTTGTCAATATTTAACAAATGGTCTTGTCAATGGGACCATTTGTTAAATATTTTAAAATTTAGGACCATTTGATAAATATGTTTATTATGTGGGACTAAACAGTAAATTTCCCTATATAGTAGTGTTGTGGTTGTTTGTATCTTCTACCTTTAAATAAACAATGGGAGAATGATTTAAAAAAGCCTTTACAATATAGAAAGAATAAATCAGGACGTTCCATATGTTTAATCATGTAGTGAATCAATTAAGGATATTAAAATTTAATAACAAGGCAAAATGTTCCTATGCTAAAAGGAAAAAGAAAATTTCGTATAATCTTAACTGGTTATTCCCTATATTTGAGTTGGAATTTTGAAGTTAATTATACAAGTATTGCATGCATATGTTAAAAACTAATCAAGTCTTGTGAATATCTAGAGTATTGGTGTTAATGGTTGTGCTTGTTTGAAAAAGTTTATTTACTCCCCATAAGTACGTTCAACAGTGTTTTTCTGCAAAATGAGAGAAGCTCCTTCATATATTTACATCGGCTTACGTAAAAGTACTTCTTTACCTCGTTCCCAAACTGACACATTGCAATTGTCGGATCGGTTCGTCAGTTCAATTGTAAAAAATAAAAATAAAAGGATTGCTTATAAATTATTTGAAAACCGAATACCTATAAATTACTTATCAATGCCCAAATGTAGGTAATTAATCATAAATTACTTCTACATTATTCAAATAAGACATGGACGACGTACTTCTATACATTTTCAAAGCATAATAAAATAAGTCCATTTATAAACATTAGGATCAAAATCAAATCTATAAAAAAATAATATTAACAACAAAAATCAAAAGTTATAAATAATGACAAATCCATTACTTCTTCTATTAACAAAGATAGTTGAATACCTTTAAAATGATCAAAACCCTACATTCCCAAATTCACAAAATCTTGTACAAGACTGAAGACACTCACTTAAGATTTAAGAATTATGAATTGACTTTACTGCCTCTTACATAAATAAAGAGAAATTTACTGTGCAGTCCTACATAGTAAACATATTTATTAAAATGTCTCAGATTTTAAAATATTTAGCCACCAGTTCCAAAGTACCAGTATGTAATTAATTTCAGGAGGGAAAAGACACATATGCCTCGTTGTTTGAAAATTTAAAAAATCCTTCATCCCTCGCCCCCTTTTGTCTTCCGTCTCACTCGCCCCCTTCATCCCCAGCAACGTGCCCTAGCTCCGTCGCCTCCGAGCTTTCACTCCAGTGCGGCAGCCAGCAGTGCTTCACTTCCACTCGTCAGCTTCCAGCGTCCAGGCAATATCTAGCCTCCAGCTCCACTGTTGTTGGTCAAAAGCCCGTTGCTCGCTCGGCCGCTCCATTGTTGCTAGCTTGCTGCGTTCCCGACCTCGACTCCCTATTCCGAAACTGCTATTTCATTTATCATCTATTTCATTTCCCTCTAGCATGGAATAGAGCCATAATTATTGATGACTTCTATTCATTTATCAGTGCTAAGTCTTATTATTCTGTGAATGTATTAAATGTGCGATTGGTGAGCTTAAATTTGTTTTTTTAAATTCTATATTGTGTCTTTTTTGCAGAACGTTTCTGCAAGTTTACATTTTCGGGGTCAAAGAATATTTTTACACGATACTAGTGGATGGTTTGGAAGCATTCCTCTAGAAGCATCAGGAGACATTGGCATCCATCCTGAGAAAGGAGAAATTCATCTAATGTGCCAAGTATACTTTCGTGTCCACAAGTGCTCTGATAAAATATGATTTCTAGTTTGTCTATCTGTTCATTGGTTTATCGGACCTCTCATGGCACTTACTCATTCAAAGTTAAATGTTATGGTATGATATTTTGTTGATGATTCCAAAAATCTTTGTAAAGCCGTAATCTTAAAAGATTTAATTTTCAAATACTATTCAAATATAAGAAATTTATGTTCTTGTATAGCTCCAAAATTGAATTTCTTCATACTTTATTACTTCTTAAATTTGCTTTGTATATTTATCTCTGTTATCTCTCCTTTAGGTTCATATTCCGTGCCTTCATCAATTTATGATAGATAGCCTGAGTTGTTTTCATCTATCTTTTAACACTTTACAATTTACATCTTAAAATGATCAGGTTCTGTTGTTGAGCTAAATGCCTTGATGAGAACTTTTAAGATGTGACCTCTCTTGTTCCCGGTAAGTTTCTGTTGATTTAGTTAATTAATTTTAAGACTTTAAGGTTTGACTTTATGAAATCAGTTTCATCTTTACGCACTTCAATATCTTCTTATTTGCTCTCATTTTTTATTTTGATAGTGCAGTTCCTGTTCTTGCTACTGGGAAATTCTTTTATAACAATTGAGTTGTTCTTTAATATAAACCAACTTGGATGTTTCGTTCTTGCTTTCTATTTTTGACTTGTTGCATTTAAGGCAAGACAACACTAATATCAATTTCTTACTTTCTTCCTCCCCAATAATATTATAATCAGTACCTACATTTTCTTTTCTCATGAATGGTTTATTGATTTTAGTTGGCAGGTTCAGTATCTGATGTTTTCAATTGTCAAGGCCCACTGTATGCTCATGTATTTGTGGGTAGTGGAATGGTTTCCAGGACATTCTCTCATATAAACGTTGACACTTCTGCATCTGTTGCATCTGAAGCACTTGCTAACAGTAAAGAAGCTGGTGCATTAGCAGCTTTTGATCGTATTCCATTTTCATATGTATCTACCAATTTTACTTATGACACTGATAATTGTGTAAGTTGACAGTGATGAGCTATCTGGAAAGGACAGTATAAGTAGTGATTCCTTGGAGAGTTGACTTGTTATATTTTGTCAATAATTGCTCTGTATATAACAAGTTGCTGATTTATATGGAAAATTAAGATGTTGTAGGTTTTGCTATTGAAACATATTGCTGGCACTTGAACTGAGAATTCCTTTGTTGCCATTTCATGTTACATGGCATAATGTCATGTTACCATACATATCATCTGATCATCTGAATGTGTGATGTAGTGAGATTAAGGAGAGCGGTCAAGGCACAAAAGGATGATAAGAAGGCAGAAGTGATGAGAAAACTGCAAAAGAATGATAAGAAGGCAAAGAAGGCAGAAGTGATGGCTAAGGCACAAAAGGCTCAAGTAAAAGTGGACAACGGTCAACTAGAAGAATGCAAAACTGCGAAAGATTGCATCTTAAGTTTATTATACTAGAGAGGAGCTTCATTGACAATTCCTTGTTTATGATCTTCATTGACAATTATTTATACAAAAAATTATGTAATTCCATATTTAATCAATGGTTATTAAGTGCAACTCTGCTGTGTTCATTGAGTTGTGATTTATAAGTGTATAATGTCCAAGTTATGAGCAGTTTTTGATAATGACAACAGTCTGGTGTTGACAACATATGATCCTTATATCGACAACACCATACGCTGATAATGACAACACCATGTGCTGCTAATGACAACCCCATGCACTGATGTTGTTATTGACAATCTCATGTGCCGGTGTTGACAACATGAGGACGATGTTGTTATTGACAACCCCATGTGCTGATGTTGACAGCATGAGGTCATGTTATTGACAACACTATGTACCACTAATGACAACACCATGTGCTGATGTTGATAGCATGAGGTCTTGTTATTGACAACATCATACATTAGTGTTAACAACAACATGCGCTGGTGTTGATGATACCATGCGCTGGTGTTGACAACATCAGGTCCTTATGAGTATCAGCATGCACTGGTCATAACAACAGCATGTGCTGCTAATGATAACATCATGTGATATAATGACAACACCATATGCTGCTAATGACAACACCATATGCATGCATACTAGTGAAAATAATGATAATGACCCAAGCATAATATGATGACTTCATATGCAATTTTTACATAGGTTGCTATATATAAGTGAAAACATAATTTACATAGATATTGTAACTTGGATAAATGATAGTTGGATATGAGACCATATGAGTATCAATGTTTCCAACCTTCATTTACATATGCATGCCCACTTTCTCCATTGAATTTAATTAAATGTTCAGCTCCTTCATGATCTACAAGGTCCACGAATATACTTGTATCAAATGTCAAGGTGAACTTTATCACAACATTGTTGCTGTTATTTCCAACAATTGATGCTACCATTGTTTTCAACTCTTCATAAATTAAACCTTCTTTGATAATTCTTAATCTAACAATTCCTCCAACATACATTAAACCAACCGCTTCATTTCTCACAAATTTTCCTTCGGTATGAACAAAGCATACTAGATTTTTCGTAGACGAGCTTGCCATTACGACTTACCACTTGCACAATACACTTGTCGTTAACAACTTCACCCCATACATAAACCACTTTAGCAGCTATATTTCCTGAGGACATTCAGTTGTTATTGGCAATCTTACCAGCTATATTAACAACCGTTACTGCCTGCATTAACAACTCCTCACCTTTGACCACCAGCCCTTCTCACCACTGCATCTTCACTTTTGTCTGCATTCCATTATCAGTCTTAATCAGAAACAGAGCATGAACAACATAAAAACAGAGCCCACAGCTACCCTTTCCCAAACACATCTCAACAATATCCACACCTCATACTTAAACTGACCAACTATCAATCTACAATAAAACCAATCAAGCAGTCATATAGTTGTCATTGACAACCTAGGCAGCCATATTGACAACTATCGCTCCTTCTATTGACAACCTCATCTGCCACATTTTACCATTCCGTTCCAGCTATTCACAAACCTCCATTTTCACCTCCATCTTCCTTATATCACCATTTTTTCAGACACACACCACACATAACACAAAAATAGAGCATACAACTTCCTATTTCATACCACACCATTTAAAACCTATTCATACCATTTAATACTATACATTGCATCTTACTAGCTTCCCTATCAAAGTTGAAAACAATAAATTAACAGCAAATAGTTAAACCCAGTTGAACCCTTTCATCAAACCACCTATATAGGGCAGCACAGCTTCTCCAACATTTAGGGCAAAAACGCACAGAAACTAGATGGAAGATCAAATCCTTGAAAGAACAAGGTGGAAGATGGTTATGGCTCCTCACTCCAATCACTTCACTGTTCTCCGTGCTACACTCTTCCCGCACGAATGGAGATGAAGAGAAAGCCACCAGTAGTTTTCCCTTTTCAAGCAATAAGGGCAGAATGGTCTTTTCCCTCCTGAAATTAATTACACACTGGTACCTTGGGACTGGTGGCTAAATATTTTAAAATCTGGGACCTTTTGATAAATATGTTTACTATGTGGGACTGCACAGTAAATTTCCCATAAATAAAAACCATCACCTCCCTCGCGGCCTATTGAACAATTTTCAGTAAACATTGATTGATGTGAGATTTGATTTTACCGCTTTTTAGTTCTAAATAATAATATACAATCATTGACCTACTAATTTTTTTTAATAATATAACATAAAATGCTCCATCCAACTCAAAATATAAGAACAAAATAAGTTATGTCATTTAAAAAGTTGGTTAAAAGAAATAAATATGTAAAAATTATAATTTATTTTTAAAGTATAAAATATACTTTTAGTCTTTTATGTTTACGTCAGGTTTTACTTAATCCTTTAAGTTTAAAAAGTGCACTTTCAGTCCCTCAAATTTAACGCCGTTAGTCTCCCTTAACGGAAATTGCTGACTCATTAAACTTAACGCCATTATTTTAAATCTTTTTTTATTTTACATAATTGAAAATATCAAATTTATTATATTATTAAATTAAAATTAAAATGTGAGTTTGCTTTGTCAATATTTTATTGCACAGTCATCAATTAAATTTGATGAATCAATAATTTCCAAGGTTATCAAACCCAGACCGGTGATCAGACCGAATAAGGCAGTGGGTTAAGGGTTAGTGGGTCAGACCGGTAAGAATAAAAAAATTAAAAAATAAATATCATCACACATCAACACAATCAAATGTTTAAAAAAAAAATAAATTATTTGCTCGTAATCAACATGGTTAATGCAATTTGATCCCTAAGTTTCAATAAAAATAAAAGCCCAGCCAACAAAGTAACTCTATATTTCAAAGAGAAATATGGGAGAAGTGTAAGTCCCACATCGGCTACTTATCCCACTTGACTAAGCTTAATATAATAAAATTTGGAGGCGTAAGGACAACACTTGCTGGAGTGTGGGGCCAGCGATGTACGTGAATTGATTACCTCACTGGCGTGAGGGCCTCAACTTTGTCCTTTTCCCAGGAGAAGGAAACATTTAAAAAAAATACTAATCGACCCTAGCCCAGAGACAGAGTAAGAACCGGACCGGACTGGAGCTCGGACCGCCAGTTTTCGGCCTAACCCGGCCGGTCCGGGTTTAATAATCCTGATAATTTCCATTAAAAAAGACTAACAGCATTAGTTTTGAGAGATTAAAAATGTAATTTTTAAACTCAAATGACTAAAATAAAACCTGACGCAAATATAAAGAGTTAAAACTATCCTATAATTTATTTTTTAAAATACCGTTATTTATGAATATGGTGGTTGGGGGAGGGAGTAAGTGAAAAAAAAGAAATGAGAGTGAATACAATTAAGAGTAAAATTGAAAAAAAAAACTAATTCAATAATAAAAAAATTCCAAACTTCACCTTATATAAAAAATCGCATCGCTTCAAAAATTTTCACCTTATATTATATAAGATAACTATTCACTTTTGATATATATTATATGTGAAGGAATAACAAGTAGGGGAGAATTAGCCAGAGATTTTAAGTAAGAGAATGTATTACAAAATGGTTCTAAGAGGTTGTAAATGGTAGCTGTTTCACTTGTAAATTATGTTTCTCGACTTATCATTTATAACTTCTTGGGACCATTTTATAACGCATTCCCTTACTTATGACCTCCGGGTAATTTTCCCAAACAAGTAGTATAGGAAACAAAGTAATGAGAGTGCCACTGCATATATGGTAGCCGCCAGCCTAAAATAACAAACACTATTCAATGTGACGTCAAGCTATGTACTAAAAAGATTGATACGTATTTAACCAAAAAAAAAAAAGGATTGATACGTAACCAACTATGACATAATTTATAAAGAACCCTTTCCTTCCCCAAAACCAGCCATTAAAGATTATCACACACGTATGCTTGTTGGGTTTAGTGGAAAGGATTATATTTAGTATTTAACGATACTTTAAATAAGATTAACCTTGTACATGATAACTGAATAATTGATTTGATATTAGAAGAGAATGAAAATAATAATAGTTAGGTAAAATTTATATTGATGAAATGCGTTCGAGATAACTATATAAAAAATAAATATAAGACACATCTATTTGAGATTATAAACAATATACTTTATCCTATTTGAGATTATTAAATTAAAAAAAGTGGTTGTCCTTTTTAAATATGTTACAGATTTATTACCAATTTAGTGTTTGAATTTTTACATCATATTTATTTTTTATTACACTCAATTTAATAATGCATATCAATAAAAAAAACAGGGGAAGTTAAAATAAATGACCAAGAGAAAATAATATTTATTATAAAGGACCATTAAAATGATAATTACTTAAAGGACCAAACTTCAAAATAAAAATTTAAAATTACTAATTTACCCATAACTAAACCATTTACATTATTTACTACATTTAAAATTAAAAAATAACTAAAATTAAAACTAAAACCACTCATAAATAACATGTGACATGAATTAAATCAATCAATATGAATTAATTTTTATTTTTCACCAAGTTTGTATTAATATGATCAAGATATCATTTAATACATCAATATAACATCAAGACATCATTTAGTCAATTAATATAACATCACGTTGTTTAATTTATTTTATCAACACTAATATGAATTAAAACTTTTTATAAAAAATGTTGTTTTATATCTTTTCATGATATGATAGATTATCTGGATAATTTTATTTTAACATTACATTCATTTTTTAACTCATATAAAGTTCTTCTAAATTAAAAATAAATCATATAACTTTTTTTGAATCGTATTGTAGTGCAACATTACAAACTAGGTTCTACATTTAAAATCAAGGGAATATAGTATACAGGGAGAATCACAATCAGATTCCAAACAAATGACATAATATCTTATAAGTCTTAGGAACAATGCCTTTTAAGGACTTGTCAATAATAAGTGAAAGAGGCTCGTTGACAAATTCTTGGGATTTGACAGATATTATATTCCTTGATTGAGATTTAACTGTAATTTTCCGTGTTTTATATGGTTCTCTCTCCGATTCTAAATTTAGGAGGTAGCTCGTTTGAGTAAAAGGTGGCTTTTTTTAATCTTAAATATAATATATATCAATATGCTTTATCTTCTAAATTTATAATGCTTTCCATAAATTTTTGCTATCTATCAATTACACATTTAAATAGATTTTCCATCCAGGGAATAGTTCCCGATACAAATGAACAAAATGATACAAATGAACAAAATGGTACGTACTTTAGTGAAATATCAACACATATTTTATTACAAATAACTAACTTAACTAAACGTGTCAATCTATGCAAGTTAGTTAATTGTTCAGCTCCCATGTTTCGGTATGGAAAGAATAATAATTATAAGTTAGTAGCAACTAACCTTTCTAGATAAGAAGTTTGGTGTCTCAATTTGTTTGGATATAGTGATATATGAATCACTTGCGTTTGAATCAAAGAAATTAACAGAATATTAATGAGTACGGTAGGCGATTAATTAAAGCCTCTCTATATAACGTTGCTTCCAAACTAAGCCAAACTCAATATGATGATGTGACGACTAATATGTGAGTTTCGTTATGGTGGATGTTATAAGTCAATAACGTATTGGTTAGGACATTATGGGTCATCACTCCTTCATGCTCTTTAACGTCTCCATAGGACTCTCAAGCTTCTATATATATATATATATATATAAACACTGAAGTATTTGGCCAAACAACCATATCATCAAGTGCTTCATAGCTGAGATATAAATAGACTGATAGATAGACTTCCAAATCATTCGAAATCCTACATCTTTGATTTGATCATATCGAGATATATATATATATATATATATGATGAGTTCTTTAATATTTGTATTGGTTTCAATATTTCTGGTACGTGGAGTTGTGTTTGGGAGAGGAAGGAATGGAGAAATAGGGTTTGATGAAAACTATAAGGTTATTTGGGGAGGAGATCATGTGGTGAATTTGAACCAAGGGAAAGAAATTCAGCTCTCCATGGACAAAGCTTCAGGTATTGATTTCATTTTTGATCTTCCATTCATGTTGGTTTTGATTATTCTGTTCAGTTTAATGTGTATGTGTTTTTTGGTTTATTTTTCACTGATCTAAGAGTTTAATTTTACTTGAAATTAAATGGATGTAATAACTTGAAACCAGTTAGCGTCAGGTTAGGATTAATGTGCCCGTTTGGAAACGTGGTAGATAAGTACTTTTACGTAAACCGAGGTAAATATGTAAAGGAGATTATCTTGTTTTACAGAAAAAATTGTTGAACATGCGTTTGGAAAAGCCAAACGCTTCTCCAAACAAGGCCAATAGAAAACGGAAAAAAAGGGTTTCATAGAGAGATCATAACCATGTTTTGCAGAATTTATATTGTTTGAAACAGTATAAAAACAAGATTGGTTGTGAAAGCATGTAAAATTAGAAGGGAAAAAAAAGTGCCTGTTTGTTTCCATTTCCAATTTTTTGTTTTTAAAACAATTTTATAAAATTGATGTTGAGATTTTTTTTTGAAGAAATTGTTTGAATAACCGTTCTGAAAATATTATATTTGAAAATAAACATTTTGACTGTTGAGATTGGAAAGTGAAACTTCAACGAGAACTCAAGTTTTCAAATGAAAAAAAAAGAGCTATAAATGAGGAGAAGAGAGGATTTTTTAATTTTTTAAAATAAAAAATACAAAAAATCTAATTTTTTTATAGTTTAGCATTTAAAAAAGTAACTGATTTATGTTTTTTTTAGAAATGTTTAAAAAGTTTTTAGATTTTTTAAAAAATATTTTTCAAAATAAGAAAACAAACAAAGTATCTATGGAAAAAACGCAGTCATGATCTAAATATATATATATATATATATTGTCGCAAAGAAAGATTAATATATAAATATTTGCACTCAGCTTTTTGTTTAGCTTCTGTAATTTATAACCTTGATTTGGTATTGAATTAGCATATTTTACAAGTTTTTCAATTTATTATATCTAATAAATTATTTGGTCACCGTGTTCTAAATGCATATTGCATATGCTGATGACAATTAAATAATTTATAACCTTAATTTGGTATTGAATTAGCATATTTTACAAGTTTTTCAATTTATTCTATCTAATAAATTATTTGGTCACCGTGTTCTAAATGCATATTGCATATGCTGATGAAAATTAAATAATATAAAGAATGGAAGCAATATTACTTGCATGTTTGATACAATTTTGAAAAACTTATAATGATAAACACTAGATTAAGAGAATGATAAAATAAATTAGTTTGAGTTTAATTATAGGGATTAAAATCAAAACTTATTAAAATTTAGGGACCATTTGTTAAACTCATTGACCAACTATTTTTTCATGAGATGACTCAAAATTTAAAACTATATAGAAGATTAAAATTTGAATAAACTACAAAAGATAAGATGGTATTAACCTACGTAGAAATTACTTAAACACTACGGACTCAAATATAAATGTTTATTCTTAAACCAAAAAATATATATTTTTTAAATTATAAGGACTAAATCAAGAGAGATAAAGAAAATATTATTTTTCCTTGCTAAATTATAGATATAATTTTAATTATTCATTCATTTTTATATATTTCAATTAATCTTTTATATGTCTAATATATTTCTACAATTCTGAATGTGACCTTCAATAAAGCATTTATTGTAGTTACTAATCTTTATGGTGTTAGGTTAGAAAGGAAGAAAAAGGATTACCAAATATGATTATATAATTTTTCTGTCGAATTTTCTAATCCAAAGGATCCAAAAACCTTCTTAGGGTCAATACAAAAATCACAACTGAAATGGTACAAATATCTAGTTAAGATGTCATATCATATGCCAATGACCACTTGTCCCATAATTCAACGTTCTTTTGACTTCGGGACACTTCCATTAAAACCATGAATAGTAGACTGCTCGTGAATTTTGCCACACATAATCCTCTTTTTGTAAAAATATCACAATTATATATTAAAAAAAAGATAAACTTACACACATACGTGTGTGTATTATCTTAAAAGTTTTCATTTAAAAGTATTGTTATCCAGAAAGATATTTTAGGAGGAATATTGCTCTAGAAGATTTACATTGAGTGATGTTACTCCGCAATTGTCAATGCCATTTTTTTAAAGTGGTCAACGAATCTGTTTGGAAACGCAGTAGATAAGTATTTTTACGCAAATCGAGGTAAATATGTAAAGGAGATTATCTCGTTTTACGAAAAATACTGTTGAACGTGCTTTTACCTCTCCTCACGCTTTACCAAACAAGCTGAATATTAATTTTTTAACAATGTAGGATAAGATTATTCTATTATTGTTAGATAGTAGTGTTTAAATATGGGTGGCTACGAAATTAGGTGGTTAGGGAAAATCATGTTTGAAAACGTAGCTCATAAAATTGGAAAATTAAAAGTTCATGAAATCTCTATAGTATAATCCTACATTTTCAAACGTCGCCATTCAGCATTAATAAAATTGCGTCTGTATAAATATATAGGAGAAAGTTAATTTATTAGTCTCCTTCTGTCATACCGTTGAATTATATTGGTTTTTTTTTCTTTACGTTCTGTTCCTGGCATACAGGTTCTGGCTTTGGATCCAAGATGACTTATGGATCTGGGTTCTTCCATTTGAAGATGAAGTTACCAGATAGAGATTCTGCTGGTGTAGTCACAGCTTACTACGTGAGCAGTATTTAATCTTCATCATTCAAGTATTGAAATGAGAACATGTACTATAGCATTAGTATTTAGGTTGATGATAAAGTGTTTGTCTAGGAACACCGTTTCTCGAACAGTACAGGCAAGTTAAGACAAAATCATCTCGAAATCTATAAAAACCATCTCAAAATCCATAAAAACCATCTTAAAATCTGTAAAATACTTCAAAATTTGTAAACTCATTTTTCATAACGAAATTCTCAAACACACCCATACAATTTTTTGTATCCTATTAATAGATTGCATCATTGAATTTTTCTATTATGAATGTAGAATTTTACCATTTATATTTATTATCGTGTAGCTGACATCTGAAGGAGATAGACATGACGAAGTGGACTTCGAGTTCTTGGGGAATAGGAAAGGGAAGCCATACACGTTACAGACAAATGTGTTCGCAGATGGCAGAGGCAACAGAGAACAAAGAATTCGCCTTTGGTTTGATCCCACTTCTGATTTCCATGATTACAGACTTCTTTGGAACCCCCATCAACTTGTGTACGTCTTTCTTTCTTTCTTTTGACATAATAAAACTTTTCATCCTTAGATTTAATTTCTGAAATTTATCATTTATCAAATAAATAAATCCTTTGAATATCACAATAAATTAATCATAGACAATTGGTTCTTATGATCTGAAAAGAAAAAATAACATCATTTGGACTGATGTGCATGGTTATATACGATTTTTTTTTTATATAGCTGTTTGATTGTGTCCATGAAATTCAAGTTTTGTCAGGTTAAATTGTAGTTAGCTCTCATAAAGGTGTTTTAATTTCTACATTTACTGTGACTCAAATTGGAGATTTCATGCCTATGTGGCCAAATTAATCCCCTTCCAAAACAGCAAAGTTTACAAATTATATATAACCATCCCTCCTTAATATAGAAATTAACTATTACAAGTTTATTTTGATCTTTAATATAAGATCTCAATTTATTTTGTCATCACAATTTATAATTTTTCTGAAAGTATCCATATTGACTACACACAGATATATATTAAGGACGTTTTCATCCATGAGCAATCACGGTGAAATGCGATATTTTACAAAAATCAGCACATACTTAAAAATCCCTCCAACCCTAATATAACTAAATTATTTTTTTAATACAGAAAAATCAGTTATGTAACTCCTGTATTAAAAACTGAATAAGGGGTATATTCTTTTTGCTACGAGTCACATCGGAAAACCTCATAAATGTGGTGTAATTTTTAAGTTAAAGGGTATTCCCTTCTGATAGACCGGTCTTTTGACATGTGTATTCCCCTTGGGGTTATGATGGTCATCCCACTTTCTTGTTCATGCTAATACTCATTTATTTTCAGGTATATATTATTAATTAGAATTAATGTTAGGCTTGGCAGGTTTTATGTGGACGATATACCAATAAGGGTATACAGGAACAAGAGCAATATGGGAGTGGCATATCCATCAAAGGCAATGCAAATAGAAGCAACATTATGGGATGGAGATAGTTGGGCCACTGATGGAGGCAAAACCAAAACCAATTGGAGCTATGCTCCTTTCAAAGCTTATTTCCAAGGTTTTGATATCAATGGCTGTCAACTTCAGCCCTCAAGTACTGCTGATCACAATAATCTTATTGATTGTGCTTCTAACAAGTTCTGGTGGAACGGGAAACAGTTTTGGCAGTTGGACCCTACAAGACAAGCTGCCTATCAGAATGTTAAGATCCATTATATGACCTATGATTATTGCTCTGATAAAACTAGGTACCCTGTACCTCCCACAGAGTGTTCCTATAATTAGTGGTCTAGTATTACAACAGATATGTTTTAAGTTCATTTATATAAGATCTAGTATGGAATGTAGATTGCACTGTTAACTAGATATATTTAGGACGACAGGAGGTAGTATTTTTCTCTAGAATCGATACTGCTGTAATTTGTTGTGTAATGATTCGTTATTGCCACAGCCATCAATAATTTCAAAGGCAAACATGTACGTGACATCCGATGTTGCGTTATTCATTTCCATATTATATAACAGGCATCCAGGTACAAATATAGAGAGTAAATAAGCTTATAGAGAGTAAATAAGTTTTTCCAAACAAACGCATAAATATAGTGGCTTATTGCCACACACCTTACATTTTCTTGTAATGACCTAGTGTCTTCTTTGTGAGAAATATTTTTTTAAAACTAGATGGACAAACAAAAGTGTCGTCTTGTAAAAGTAATTCAGTTCGAAATCCTGTTGAGCATTGAATATAGATTCTTCTTTTAACTGAGAGTTAAATATTGATTTTTTACATTGTGATGGATTAATATTTTGCAGCAGACCCAACCCCTGTTGGTTTTTTGTTTCATGGAGAGGACAACAGAGAAGGTCTAAACTATAAATTCAATTACAGTTATATTCCTCACAATTTTTTTAAACATAATTTTTAAATGTTAATTCAAATAGTTGCAAATAATAATTTTGGTTGTGCTGAAGCCTTGTTGGTTCAGTTATAACCCTTGTGGTAACTGATAGCAGGTTCGATGGTGCTTTCCAAATCAATATATATATATATATATATAATTTCAGTTGTAAACTAATAGTTACATTTCAAACATATATGTCTGATATGCAATTGAAACAGTTGAATTTGCAATAATTTGATTTTTTTTTGGACCTGAAAATTTTTATTTTCAATCAATATATAGAAATTGTTGTCGGGAAGCCAACAATAAGTAAACTTGAGACCTAATTGTCATCCTCTCATAAACATAATCTCAATCTGAAATATTATTATTTTTCATTATTTGTTTTAGAAAAAGAACATTCCCTTGTATTTTTCTTTATTGATCTGAAGCATTGAAACAAGACAAGGAGAAAAAAATTAATATTGTAACGCATATAATATATAGATATATATATCTTCACATTTTTTTATTTGGATATACATAGTGACGACAGAACCATGCATGATGAAGACTGAGAAATTCCAAACGTGCTAGTGCCAAAAAAAAAAAAGCATATAAAACAAAAGGGGAAGAAAATAAATAATGATACTTAGGGAACAAAATACATGGGATTAGGGAGCTTAAATGTGCGATTGCCAATAGAATCTCCACGTAGATCACTCCACTGATCTCCCAGATTACCCCAAATCCTATAACCTTCCTTCTCTAATTTCTTTCTTATATCTGACTTGTACCTCACTGCACTTTGTCCTCTATATTCTGCACTCCTGCATACATTCATACATACACTTCATTAATATAATTAAACCATAATTAAACTAATTAAACACCCCTTGTTATTTTCCACTCTAGCCTTTGTTATAAGTCCAAATTTTGAAGAAATTTTTAGTCCTAAATATGTGTCCACTTTTGAAGTTATAAATAATTTTTCAATTTTACTCTTATTTAATTCTCGATGAAAGAAGAGAAATGTGAGAGAGACTTGAGAATGATTTTTAAATAGAGATGGGTACGTAAAAGAATTTAGGATTAAGGTGAATCCAACACTCGAAATTAATTTTCTAGATGCATTCAACATCCTCATATATCTTCTAATGATCCAGCACCAAGATGCAAAAGATACTTCTAGGCACTGAACAATCCTAATAATATACTTCAGGGTATGGATGCACCTTAATAAACCCAAGAATTTAATCGGAGAAAACTTGAAAATTTTTAACATGTTTAATAAGTTTACTAATATTTCTTAATATGTAAGCATTAATTGAAACAGATTTTTAATAAGGATCAGAGTCAGTCGTATTCATCAAAAACCCATTCAACTAGAAAATAAATCGGACAATTAAGTGTGTGTGTGTGTGTGTGTGTGTGTGTGTGTTATTACCTTAGAATAAGGCGTTGGTAGCCATTGAAGCCTTGATTGTGCAAGTTGTTGATGGTGGCCTGGCCAAGAGTCTGTTGGTCTCTTCCAGAGACTAAGAACACCTTCAATCCTTTGTATATGAGTTTGTTGAATAATTGAAGCACGGCTGATATAGCTGGGCTCCCTTCTTTGCTTGCCCATGCCCTAAACCCCACTGGATCATATGGCTCACACCTATATATATATAATATATATAATATATCTGTACAATATTAGGACCTGATCATCCAGTCACTAATTGGGTTTAATTTGCTGATACTCACGTACCCGAATCTCTTGGTTTTGTAGTAATAGAGATTGGAGAGGCAAGTGTCGTCAACGTCCAAGACCCAAGCATCGAAGGAATCAGACGAGAGAGGAATAGAATTAAGGAAAGTGAAGATCTGTTGCATCACCAAATCCAAATCCTCATCGTACTGTCCATCGATCATGTAACTCTCTACCTCATTCTCACACTCTCTCGGCACTGTGCCCCACGCTACCACATTGTTCGCCTCCACACCTAATCTCCAGCTCAGACAAAACTTCCCTTCTCCTCCACTGCCTGAACTACACCACAATACAAAACAAGCCCATCCATCATGAACTAGTACATGCACAGTACTACCTACCTTCATCACGAGCCGATTGTTTTTTTAAGGAGATCAAGAAAGCTAAATACATTAGGGCCTCTTTGGAAGCTATTTTAAAAATAGCTTTTATAGATTTCGAGGTAAAACCTAGGTTTTGGAAAATAGCTTCTACAGATTCTGAGGCAAAACCTAAGTTTTGAAAAGTGATTTATATTTGGGAAGTTACTAGCTTTTACGGATTCCAAGAACGTAGATAGGAAAGAGAAAAAAGAAAGAGTGAAAAGTAGAAAAGATGAAAGAGAAGAAAGAAAAGTGGGAAAGAGAAAAAAGAAAGGGGAAAAGGAAGAATGA
>JANTPZ010093183.1:0-11526 GCA_025593235.1 Vachellia pachyceras | reverse complement strand
TAGGTGCAAGCTCAAGCAAGGGTAAGGAAAAGGTTAATGATGCTTGAAGATGATGTTGTGCTTGCATGTTTTGGTGTAAATGGTTATGATGCATATTTCCTTGAAGTTGTTGTTATGTTATAACCTAAACCTCTGCAAAAGTATCATGTGAATGGATGATGAAGTATGCATGATGATAAGCTAAAAGTAACCAAGAATGGTAAGGGAATGGTCATGCATGTTTAAGAGGTGTTAAGGAACCAAAAAGAGGTTTTGGTAAATTTTTATGAAAATTGGTTTCAAGGTTAAAGGGGTTCCAAAGGCCTTGAAAAATGAATCTGCTTCCAGTGGCGATTTAAAATAGCAAAAGAGCTCCAATTGGGCTGAAATTTCCAGTCAGAAACTAGACATCATAAGCTTTACAATGATATAAATTTTGCAAATTTTGGATGTGTAGGTTAAGAGATATGATTTTTCAAAGTTAAGGGAAAAACTGGAAAACTGACAGTGACCATTTTGGGACATTGCCACGGTTTTTGAATAAACTGATTCAAATGGGCAAGAACTGGAACCAATGAGTATTTTTCCCCTATAGATCACTTAATAATATAAATTTATAAATTGGAACCGCTCCATTCCGAGTTTTATAGAATTAATTATGAATTTTCAAAGTTGGGTCAGAAATCTGGAAAATAGGCCAGTGAACAGTAACAACGTTTTTAAGAAAAAGAAAAATTTTCAAGTTCACTAAAAAGGCCAAATTGAGTTATCCAAGGCCCAAGAGTGGTTCAAAAGTGATCAAATAAGTAATTATAGGGGGAAAATAGGAGGTGTTACACTTTAGGACAGTAAGTGTTATAACCTTTATATTTTTGGTTTGAGATAGCAAAATTATAACCTTTATATTTTTGGTTTGAGATAGCAAAATTATGCTTCGCAATACAAGTCTGGTAAGCTATTTATCTGATGAAGCGAATTTATCGAAAATGTGTAAGCAGGAAAAAAATTAACAGTTTCTTTGTTTAAGGTGTCATTACTCAACCAACTTGGGAACATTAGTTTTACTGTCATCTCATGCCAATTGGATTCCATCCCATCAGAAGCTTCAATGAAGATTATTCTGATTCTTCGAACGAGGTTCGCCAAGGCATTTCCTGCGAACTTACCAAAGAATTAATGAAGAAAGAGGAAAGCAGGAAGAAGCTAATGTTGTGATGAATAAGGCAACTAATGTTATATCAACAGAATGACTTGTGTTTATGAATATTATTACCTGGATGTCCATGTCGCCCACTATTCCCAATTTTATTTTGTATATCCTTATTACCTCATGTAATCTGTAATAGTGATATATCTTGATGCACATTCATGCCTATAAACATGGCATATCATACTGAATAAGATAGCCTCATTCACCCCTCTTTCTTCCCTTCTCATGTCCTTTCATCTGCCTTCTCATCTTCTTCTTCATCTTCACCTCTTCTCCTCCCCTCCCCTTTCACTTTAATTTATATGCATAGTATTGTTTACAGTCTAAGTCCACCACTAACGAATTTACTCAAAGACTAATTGGAAATTTATGTTGTTTTTCATACCCATTAGTTCTTTTCTCCTTTTAATTAACTCTCATTTTATGATCCTAACTATCAATTCAAATTTAATATCTTTTAAAAAATTCTATTGAAAATTTGATTCAATAGTATAATTAGGATCAGATAAAAAAGAGAGTAAGAAGAGGGCCAATACAAGGAGGGGTCCATCGTATCTCCATTTAAGTCAGTCAACTCAACTTTGGTGGAGTTTCTAACATGATAAATATTAAAATCTTTATATTTTCAATACAATATATCTGATTCATTTTAATTCAGTCAACTCAACTTCAATTTCTTTTATCCTCTTTTATAGGTAGATACATCATTTTTATGCACATTTTCTTTTATTCTCTTTCCAGTACATCATTTTTTATACACATTCAACACACATTACATTATTCTGATAAAAAAAAACACACACACACACACACACGTCCTAATTTGTCCACGTTCAAACCCTTTTGCTTTGTGTGCCCTCATTTATTAACGCCAGACAAAATTAAAAAATTTGCTCAGGGAATTTTCATTAAAAAAATTAATCTAAGACATTAATTAACTTTTATTAATAAGTGTGAAATACTTTCCTTTTTTTTTTGCCACAATAAGTGTGATATAGTTGACGTTTACTTATATATGAATAAGCAAGGAGGATGGAGTATGTAAAAGTGAATTGCATTTGTAGTAGTCACGTTGTTCCATTAAATTAAATAAAACGATGAGCGATTTGATGTGATATGATAATGTGATAATCAACTATATTTTGCCAAGAGTTTGTGTTGATGAACCTTTTTTACCAAATGCTTATGTGAGTTGGGTATACAAGGCTCATCAATTGCATAGCATACCTATGAGCTTATAGAACGCTTACAAAGATACTTACATATTGTCCACCAACTAAGTCCTTACATCGGTAATCAAATTTGAACTCATAACATTTTCTGTTGTAATTAGTCAACTCATTACCAACAGAATTAGTCTTTGTTCGCTCGTATTGATGAACTTGTTATATATGCTAAATTGATTCTACCACTTGCTTAAAGCCCCATATGCATCCCTTTCAAATAATCTAAGAGCGATTAGTGGGGTTAATGGGTTAAAAACTAACAAATCCAAGTAAATCCAAAAGTAATTACAAACAAGACAATTAATTTGGATGCATTTAATTGACCAATTTGGAGAGATTAAAGAAGCTAACTAAATTACTTATTTGTAACATTTATTAAATGATCACTGTAAAATACTTTATATGTTATTAGACTATATGGTTCTGAAAGACTAGCTGGAATTTGTGTCATTGTGTATCAACTTATCACGTGCACCTTATTGTTATCATATCGTTTCTTCTCTATTTTGTTTGAATGGCATTGAATATTTTATATGGACAGCTTAACGCTTCCCCTCCAATTTATTGTGCGAGCCACCTTTTGAAAATGAGACACCCTATTGGCAAAAAAAATAAAATAAAATGAGACACCCTATCCTCCTTATGCCTCAATCAATCTAATATTGTACGAAGAAATAACAAAACAAAAATATCTGTAAATCATTAATATGGTGATTAATATGTCTCGGACCGTATAAGGCGAAGTAGCAAATTTAATTGTGATGATGTTAAATTCGAAGATTATCACTAAGTACATAATAATGTACTAGCAGATTTACGCATCTGTATATTCTTTATGTGTCCTACGAATATAAATGAATCAAATTAGCTTATTTTTCCATTTGCTCGTACAATATTAGATTAAATATAAAAATCTACTTGAGCCAATCAACTAACTTAATCTGGATGCATTATTTAATATAAAAATCAATTAACTTATTTTTCTATTTCTTCTATATTCATGTCATTTCCGCATACACTCTCATATAAATATATTATCTTTGGCCAACTGAGTTAGAATAAACTACTTCAGGATATCGCTAGCATCTATTACCACTTACATAATTAATAAAATATTAATGAATGTTTGGAGACTGAAGAGACTTTTTTTCATTAGTTAGATGTATTTTTATTCTACCTTCTTTTATCTTGTTTTGTTCGTTTTATCCTGTACTTTGGTTTTTAACTTCCTAGCTCCAAGATCATGCAGTTTCTGCAATTCATTTAACGGAAAAAAGGGAAAAAGTTCACGTTGGTTTTGCATGTAGGTTAAATATTAAATATTAAATATAAAAGATCTGAAGTTAACTCCTACAATAATGGCCATCTCAAAAGTTCAAGTTATAGTTCTAGCGAGCTAGTTCTCCAGGATGACACAATTTGAGATATTGAAAATATCATTCTAAAATATAAACTATAGAGTAAAATGTAATATCTGTCAGCCCTCATGAACAATATATATGACTTATTTTTAGCTAGATATTGGGTGTAGAAAACAAAATTGTTTAATATGATTATAAATTAGTATAAATTACACTATTAATTGGAGAGCTTTGTCAAATATAAAAACAAATTCCACACCAGCAATTTGAATTCTTTTAGTATACTAGCAAATGTTCCTATTATTATAAGACATTTCTAACCGCCTCAACGGGATTAAAGAAATGTGGTTAAGTACTTTATCCAAAAAAGGAATAAATTTTCAATTTTTTTCACAAACCTGGCAATGCTTTGAAATTTCATCAAGGAGATAATCAACAAGGTTTCGTGATATAAGCTTGTGTGTGTATTAATTAGTGATAGAATCAACCATTTAATGGGAATTAATCTACATGCTCCTGATCCATAGTTTATTCCAGTCTTTATCTGGCCTCTCTCAGAATCCAATAGATTCAAATTGGAGGATCCAATGGTAAGCCTAAATGGATAGCTACAAACAAAGCTATCCTTAGTAAGTCAGCTCTGGATCATCCTATCTATGAAATAAAAATGTTGATTTGGCCTTGGGAAGGGAAACGAAGCACGTCTTGTAAATGTGTAAATACCCTTTTCTCGTGTACACGTTTTTCAGGTTATTGTAGAAACCCGGAGAAATTAAACTCTACTCTATTTGTAACAAGGATAATATCTATAAGGGAGAAACGCTTAGTTGTTGCAATATCAGTTGGTGCTAATCCTCCCAGGGGAAAGAGAATGAGGCTAAGAGTAGCGGTGGTCATAAGAGCTTCACTATATGCGTGGAAGAATCACCGTTGTTGGAATCCACGTACAAAGACGGAGAGGGCGGATGATTTTGATGTTTGGAGATGGTGACTTGGCAATAAATTAGCACAAATTATTAAGGATGGCTTTTTTATAAAAAAGTGAAAAAGATAGAGACTGAATTTTAAGAGTGTTAAAAGTTGAGGGATTGGGTCATATGAGTCCTAATGAATTAAAAATGGGTTAAAAGTTTGATGAGTAAAAGATTAACTTTCTCTTTGCAGTATCACACTTTTCAACAATTAATGAAAGCAGGGGAAGTGAGCAAGACTTTTTTTTTTCGGGGTGAATAATTTAAATGCGGAGTATGATTTGGGGTTTTGCCGTAATTATAAATAAATTTTATTGTGTGTTTAGCAAAGCACTCTTACTTTTTTTATTGAAAAAAAAAAGCCTCCATCCCAGGGTTGTGACCTCATGGGTTGATAAAACTTTTGGGCCATAAGTAGTCTATAATTAAGGTGGGTGAGACTGGATAGTGAATTAATTATTTCAAAAGAGCTTGAAGTATAACATTCTTTAAATATGAAACAATTTTGTTTTGTATAAAACTTTAATGTATTTTTTCTAACTTTACTCCCAATCAATTACATATCTTAATATCTTACGATATTTTATTTTACAAATTATGTCAGTATTTGCTAAAGAAAACTCAATCATCAAATGAAAATAACCGAATACAATCATATCAATAGATAAGGGAATTTATTAACCCTAATATAACTCAAAATATTAAAACAATGTCATAAATATTCTAAATGTAATATATCCAATGGATTTTATAAGATATTAAACCTAAAAACAAAATTAATAAATAAAATATAAAATGCATAAAAATTAAGAAAAAACTAATTAATCTTCGTATGTAACCTTCAAGCATCTCGAGCCATCGTGGATCCCTTTTTAGCCGTTACAATCTCCGTCAATTTCTCTCCTCATAACATACGACCACACACGTACGTTATTACGGCATACCCGTCAGTGGTTGGGTTGATTCTTCGGTCATCTGTTTCAATCACACGCCCAACAATTTTACCCCATTAATTGCTCTGACTTTCACTTCAAACTTGGCTTCTCTTCCCTCGCTTCTTCATCAATTCCCCTTTCAATCGTATTTTCTTTAAATTCATCGGGACATCAATCATGGGAGATAAACTCCCTATTTCTTTTGATAAATCTTCATGAATGTATGTTTGTAGACTCAATATACTTCTTTTCATTAGTTCGATGTATTTTTATACTACCTTGTTTTGTTGGTTTTATCCTATATTTTGGTTTTTGACTTGTATGTTTGACATTGATTGTGAAGATATCAAGATATACCACCCAATGGAGACTCCTTGTCGTCCTTATGAATATGCCATGCTTGACATTTTGCACAATTCACGAGTGATTAGCCGTCCCACAAAAATTGCTGCATTTCTAGGATTCCTCCAAACTTGAGGGAGAAAAATGAGCACTCTTTCACCCCATGTTTGGTTTGTATTCGCCCTTTTGAAAATGAGACACTCTATCCTCCTTATGCCTCAATCAATCTAATATTGGTCAAAGAAATATAAAAATAACAAAACAAAAATATCTGTAAATCATTAATATGGTGATTTATTTTCAATTTTCAGAGGATACCAATCTCCTTTTATTTTATTTAATTATAACATATATTACATAATATCTCTAAACATTGTACGAAGAAATATAAAAATAACAAAACAAAAATATGGTAATTTTATTCCTTATGCATCAATCAATCTAATATTGTACGGAGAAATTAAAAATAACAAAACAAAAATATCTGTAAATCATTAATGTGGTGATTAATGTGACTCGGACCATATAAGGCGGAACGGCAAATTTAATTGTGATGAAGTTAATATCTGTACATTATAATTTAGTATCAGATGCACGCATATGTATATCCTTTATGTGTCCTACGAATATAAATGAATCCTATAATGTGCACCATTGTCATTTTTCTCACAGATTGACTGTATTGTTTTTTTGAACCATGACGGTAGCATCTATTACCACTTGCATAATTAATAAAATCTTCATGAATGTTTGGAGACTCAAGATCATGCAGTTTCTACAATTCATTTAACGAAAAAAAAAAGGAAAAGTTCACGTTAGTTTTACATGTAGGCTACAATATAAAAGATCTAGATTTAACTCCTACAATAATGGTTGTGTCAGAAGTTCAAGTTATAGTTCTAGCGAGCTAGTTCTCCAGAATGACACAATTTGAGATATTGAAAATATCATTCTAAAATATAAACGATAGAGTAAAATCGAATATCTGTTGGCCCCCAAGAACAATATATATGGCTTATTTTTAGCTAGATATTGGATGTACAAAACAAAATTGTCTAATATGATTATAAATTAGTATAAAATACACTATTAATTGGAATGTGGTTAAGTACTTTTATCTAAAAATGGAATAAATTTTCAATTTTGTCCATATTTAAATGAAATGTTTTTATATTATGTATTAGATTCTCATTAATACATCTCTTTAAGATGAAGCTGCCTTATAATTAGGACGAAACAAGAGTGAGCGAAGTAAATCATAGTGCTGTGAGCGCACGCATATATATACATATCTTGTTTTGTTGATTTTATCCTATATTTCTAATCTAAATAATAGATGGATATTGTTTGATTCAAATTTTGGACGGAGGGAGGACTTGATATGTTAAATAATAGAGAACCAGTTCTCTATATCTTTTTTCTTGATATTACAAAGGAATGAGTCAAACAATATCTTTGATTCTCTATCTCTTTTTCTTCATGATTTCCACATTCCAAAATATCTATATAAGTGAAAACAGAATGCATCAAACAATACAAATTTCACTCCCTTTGCTCCCTCTCAATTTCCAAAGATCCAGTCCTCTTATTTCCTTCCATTTCTCTTTCTCTCAATCCTTCCTTGCCCTTCCTTCATTTTGAATCTGCTTGTCAAATCCCACAAGCAAACCCATAACGCCCCAGAAATGGATACCAATTATCATGGCTTACCTCCCCTCAAGAGATTAAGACTCATCCAACAGCAAAAAGAGCTCCAGAATCAACAGCGACATCACAATCAGAAATCCCTCGATGAAGGCGTCGGCATTTCCCGCTCAACCTTACCGGTAAAGAAGCGTAAGGAATATCGAGATTCAACGTTTCTTGCTGATTCATCATTTTCAGCCTCTGTCAACACCTATCCGTTACCGATCAAGAAACGTGTAAGGGCTCTTCAACCTGATTTTGCCTCCAATGTCGGTGTTTCTTCTATTGACCTCAATGTCGAATACAAACCTTCGATTGAGGAAGAAGTAAAATCAGTAGATGATGAGCACAGTGATCCTGAGATTCCACCTGTAGAGAATTCCCCCGCTGTTGAAAATGGAATTGAAAATATTGAAGATGTTGATGAGGATGGGATTGTTTGTGCTGTATGTCAAAGCACAGATGGGGATCCATCAGATCCAATTGTTCTCTGTTATGGGGATCAAATATGATCTAGTTGTTTCATATTTGGTGTATTGTTGTTATTAAAGAATAATTGGGGGCTAATGATTATTCATCCTACAAAATACATGTTACCTTATTTTCATCCTCTTATTCTACTAATTAGTAGAATAAGAGGATGAAAATAAGGTACCATGTATTTTGTTGTTTTATATAATAATAAAGCCCGATGGATTGTCTTTTAATTTATTTATAATCAATGATAGAGTAGTGATTCTTTTTAAAGCTTTTTTCATTATCGTTATACTTTAATTGATTGTCAGATGAGGTTTATTAGAAGTATACAAATATAATTACTTTATGGGTTAAGATGCAAATTAGCAACGAATTTTTTCACTAGGAGCTTTTCACACAATTATGTTTTGAAGAATGTAAAATTTGATATAATATTTTGATTAAGTTTACCCTTGATACATTTCATAATATCATGTTTAATCTATGTATATAACTGTTAGTAGGTGCTTACAACAAAGCTAAATAACTATAAATAATCTTATATTAATGATTCCGATGTAGTATAAAATAAATATTTGTCAAGAATTATACATGATTCAAACTTACAATCCAACAAACACAAACAAATTTCTGTCATAACAATACAATTACTTTCAGCTTCAACTTCCAAAGTAAATCACGAACAAATTTCCGACTTCTTAGCTTCTTATTCGGTTTCATGTATATTTGTCTCGTTTGATTGCCTTTCATCCCTCAAAGGCCCTTAGTTGAAAAGATTCCCGTGTGCTTCAAAAATCAGAACTGTATGATTATAAGAAGATATATTAAAACAGAGAGGAAATTATATTAAGTATTAAGAATCGAATTTTTAAAAATAAAATTCTGCATCAAATATTTAATATTTATGATCAATATCTCCATTTCAAGTTTTGTTTATTTTTGACGTATGCCTACCATGGGCACTAACAAAAGAAAGAACAAATAACCACAGAAGGCAGAAGCAATATGGATATACAATAATACTGCGAAGCTATGTTACGGTAAATTACAAGTATTATCCTTCTGATCATATTTTATCATTCTACATGATATGTTATGTTCCTCTTAACAATAAAATTTTAGTTTTTCTTTACATCAATAAAATAAGGCTTAGTCATACTCAAAAGCGTTGTATCTATAGAAACTTGTTTAAGATTCTCATTATAAAAAAATCTTGATTTGATGTTCGGTGGTTCTGAAAGCTGGTAATCAATTCTGGAAAAAATCAGATTAGCATTACTTTTGTTTTGGAAGAAAAATGATATAAAAATTGATAACATTATAGTAAAATATACATCTGGACGCATACAAACAAATACACACTTTTTTTTTTGGATTTGTTTGGTCTAGCTTGAATTATCAGCTTTAGGTTAATTTTTAATGTTAATTCCCGTTTTCTAAAGGAAAAAATAGAGAAATAAATGAAGGGTAAAAAGGAAAAGATAACACTCAGAAAAATTGTAACAAAAAATACTTTAAAATGTTGGATGCTACTAAAAAATACAATAGGGTTTTGGTTATTACTTTACGAAAAAAATAAAAGGATAAAAGCGTACAAATACCCCTAATATTTGACCAAAAGTTTAAAAATACACGTCTTTTAGGTGAAAAATACACACAAACTTCTAAAAGGGGTCATAGTAATTTTTTAAGGTAAAACAATAATCAAACTTTCTAAATCCTTGTGTTGGTTTCAAGCAATTAAATATCCTATCGATGATAGAAAGCTATATATAGTTATTTAAAATAAGTTTTATCTAATCTCAATACTTTATCTCTATTAATTTAGTCAAATATCTTTCTGTTGAAATGATTATTGTATAATGATTATAACTCCATCTGAAATCCTGTCAATGACTAATCTAGTACAGAAAAGATAGCTATAAATATAGGATAAAAAAAGTGAATTTGAATATGCTTCCAGGAAATATTGCAACATTATATATGAAATGCTTCATCCATGAATCCTCCTCTATCAACAAAAATCAATCGGAAGGCAATTGTCCATCGTCCTTCTTGATGTGCCTTCACCTAAGAGAGAAACGACAGACAATGCATCTCAAAGTTAAGAGAGAGAATGAGGAAAAAAATAACAATAAGAGGGAATTTACCTATGTATTAGACCTTTCACAATTATGATAAAGTTGGCAATAGCAAAAATTAGGCCAGCAACGGTTGCAATTGTGCCTATTCCTTGCCAAATGTGGGAAAAGTATCCGATCCTCGATGCCCTTAACATTTTAGTCGACCAACGATCACCGTGTTTATTTGCGCTCCTCATCAGCTCCCCATAACATAAGAAGTTGGTTACAATATTGCTGGAAAGAGACTTGATCTTTGGAACAACATCTTCATCACTTCCCATTTCTCTAAAGATCATGCAGGGTCTGATTTCATCACTTCCCAATTCATTAAATATCTCTTGATTATTTCTTTCTATTTATAAATCATTATATTAGATTTTTGTGGGGCCATCTGAAAAATAGTTGGAACGATTTCATTGAAGAGAGCACGGTTGTTGCACTGTAGGAGCATATTCGTATTTCTCATATAGTATATAAATATAAATAAATAACAGTAGATTTTATCAAAGATTTTTTACTTTATTATCTATATATGGTGGACATTTAAATTTATACTATATTTTTAACTTTACTATCGTTATTTTGTGATTCATGTTGATGCTTTGGCAAAAGCATGTCTTATAGGCCAAAAGTCCTCCCTCGAAGATAATTTAAAAAAAAACAAAAAAGCCATTATTTTGTCTGGACTCTTTTATGAATTTTTATTTTCCAATATTTTTTATTTTTCAATTATATTTATAACCCATGACTAGTAATTTGATTTATTTCTGAATGATAGTGTTGCAGCGTCTTCCCGACTATGATTATTATCAGGTGACACTTGTAGCTATGCTGGGTGAAAGCGGACGAATGCGTACAATGATCTGATCCTGTTCCTGTCTAGCTTCTCTCATTGCAACGAGTACCTCTTCTATGCTGAACTTAAGATAGGAGATTTGGTTACATTTTTTAGGATAATCTGGTGATCATATAATCTAGTCAGATCGTTGGTAGTAGTTAGCAGCTAGGTTTTGTGTGACTGACAGTATGTATATGCCAGATCTCTTGAGAAAAATTAAGTGGTGCTTATTCTAAGTATTACATAGGTTGCTAATTACATTTTTATAATATTGCTCTATTTAAAATTACATGCAATCTTCTTCCCTTTTTCTAATATGAGTGAATTTAACATGATCAATTTGGATTAATATAATACTCCTCAGCTACAAATATTTTT
>JANTPZ010093182.1:0-15601 GCA_025593235.1 Vachellia pachyceras | reverse complement strand
GAAGAAGAAGAAGAAGAAAAACAACAAATTAATGAAGGAGCGATGCTCTTGAGAAATCCAACTCTTTCCCAGGTGAATCTAGTCAAGATTATTTATGTGTCTAATAATACTGTGAACATGAAGCTCAAAATGATTCCATCAGCTGGGTTAAAAAAAATTAAATTTGATGAGAGATATGATATATGCTATATATCAAAATGATTCTGTGAACATGAAGCTCAAAATGATTCCATCAGCTGGGTTAAAAAAATTAAATTTGATGAGAGATATGATATATGCTATACATTTACATGTATGGATTACATAGAAATGATGAACAGGAGCAGCGATGGATGAGATTTGAGAAGGGGAGTGGGGTCAGAAGGAGAGGAGAGGAGTGTAGAAGAGGGAGAAGGATGAAAGGTGGGGTACGTACGTACCTCACATGCAGATGATGAGGAAGAAATTTGATTTGAGAAGATGATTACATAAAATAAAAATATTTAACGAGAAAGAAGAAGCCAGAAAGGTGAAGATAGATATATATATAGAGAGAGAGAAAGATATGAGTTTGATATATATATATATATATAGAGAGAGAGAGGCTCTCAAAACTGAAAAGGTAATGCGAGTCACAAGTTCACCTCTTTTAAATTAATGGAGGTCACAGGAGCACCAACGCTCTTTACCGCCTAAGCTCCATGACTTTCATTCTCAACTTCTCCTTTTACGTCTCCCTTCCCCGCTCACGCTTCACGGATTTTGCACCATTTCTCCATTCACTTTTTCATATGCGGCTAATTCAAACAAAATAAATTCATTCCTTTTTAAACAATTATTGTAATTTTAATTTTTTTGGTGTTCCGAATTAAGTTTTTTTATTTTTCTTTTTTACTTTGGAATTGGGTGGCACTTCTAACTTTGCAGGAGTAATATTTTTTTGTTTTAACTTTATGGGATAGAAATTAAAAGGTTTAATATATTTTCTGAGCATAAATATCCTTCTATTAAAAACAATTTCATTCGAAATGTTAAGGAGGACTATACGCTTCCTTGACTCAAACCTGTTGGTAAAGTTTAATCCATTTGACTTCAAACTATAAGTCAAGACTCACCGGTTCTGAAGCCTAAATTCAGGCCGAACACGAGGCCTTTAAGTAAACACAAAAGAAGGCAGAGAAAGAATGAAATGAAGAGACACTGGTTTTTGGGCCTGACGGGCCTCATATGACCCATCAACTCATAATTGGGCTGAGACGATATCCAAACTGCAATCAAACATCTTACTCGACGGGCCTCATATGACCCATAACCTCATAATTGGGCTGAGACGAGAGCCAAACTGCAATCAAACATTTTACTCATATTTGATCGCATTATTCCAACATATGTATGTGTACGTACGTATTACTGTCTCTTAAAACTTTCCGTTACAATATATTTAATGACACATGAGGATCAATGGTTACAATATTCAGCTCCTTTCATCTTCTTCTGATGCTTGGAGTGTCATGTTTGCTTTTGTCTTTCATTATAAAACAATACTAAATAGATCTCACACTCGTGATTTAATGAACCAAAATTTGAATTTTTATAAAAAGATGTTTTATATTTAGTATCTAACAATGTATTAAACATGATTACATCGAATAAAATTACGTTCATAACGAAATAAAAACAATACCAATGAAACTTGCAGGGTAACAGTCCATTCTCCTGATCTTGTTTTCCTTTATGGATTGAGATGGTGAAATGCTTAATAGGTGCCATTATCTACGGTATCAAAAGAATTGATCAAGACGATAATATCAAATACATGAATGTGAATGTTATGATGACTTCACTTTCCTTTGTTGGCGTTTAAGAAATAAGGGAGATTTAGTCTCACGTTTTAAATAAAAAAATATTTAAAGAATGGTTTCATGGATGAAAATATTTAATGAGAGGTCCCATTAATAACATGAGGTGCTGTCAACACAGCGAATGTTGTTGTCAATACAAGAACCTCATGTTGTCAATGGGACTTCTCATTCAATATTTTTATCTATTGGACCATTCCTTAAATATTCTGCTTATTTGAAATCTGAAACTAAATTGCCTCAGAAATTAACCACAATCCAATTAAAATCTGACACTTTTCGTAATTAAATTAATGGATTAGCGTAAACCAGGAAGCAACAGCATGATTAAGAGAGAGCAGAGCAGAGCAAGCCTCCAATACAGAAAGAGGGAGACATATATTAATAATGATGTCACCCCCACGGCTGACTCCAACACAGATGCATCATAGCCTCCTCCGTTCAGTGGCTGATGGGCCAACGGGACTTAGGAGGGCACGTGTCGGTTGATGTGGACACCAGGAAAGATCAGTGTGGGTCCCACGACACGCGTCAGAGGATTAGGGATTAACTCCCATGACCCAAATGATGGCTTAGCTCCCTCTCACTCCACACCATCATATCAACATCACATGAAAGCTAAATAAAGTATTTATTTATATCTGTAATTACTAATTACATTGTATATTATTTATTTATCTAATTTTTTTAATTCCTTCAGAAATATTCTTAAACGTGGCATCACAGTTGACACACTGAATAATGTTATCCTTTTTTGACTAAACTAACCCCGTCCCACCAACCTTGTGGAAGAAAGAACAGTGACACGAAGGGAATATTAATAAGAATGTTTACATTAAAAGGTGAAGGAGGAAGGCGATGTGTGTGGGAGGGCGGGCCATGTTTGTGGCGCACTCTCACTACAACAACATGCTATTTGTTAGAGTGGTGACCATCATTGCCTTTGCCCTCCCTTGTTCATCTTACCCAGTACTCTGCAAAAAAAAAAATATTTAAATGGTGAAACAGAGTTTCAAATTTATTTTTATTTTTATATCTTTTGTAATTGTTTATTTTTTTGTCCAGTTAAAGCGGTGGCTTTGTGTTTTGAGTCTTCGATATGCTGTCACGATAATTACTTGAAGGTAACGGGGTATACTCATTGTAAGCTAATACTTCAGAGAATCGGGATGGCAACGCCACCTGTCGTAATCAGATGGATTCTCAAGATCAAAGCCAGGCATTAATATATTTTTTTGAGTGTCTGTATTGAGAAATATACTAGCATTACCCTAGATGGAAAAAAAGGGGTTCATATGATATATGGTTCCTTTAAGTTTATGTGATTATGACTTTGATCCCTCAAGTTTAAAATCAATGGCTTTAGACCCTCAAGTTTTATTTTATTTAAAATATTAAGAGTCTGTTTGGACAAACGTTTGGAATCATAGCTTTTGTTCAGAATGTATTTTAGAAAAATCACTTTTGTCAAGAGTGTATTTTGAAGATCACATTATGTTTGGATAAACATTGGAGAAGTAACTTTTTATAAAAATGAAAACTTATTTGAATAAACGTTAGATAATTGACTTTTGGTGGAAATTTATTTAAAAGGACATGAAACACAATAAATAATATATATATTATTTTATGTATTGTGATAAAATTAAGAAAAGATAAAATGATAAAAATAAGTCCAAATGTAGTGGAAATTGTTGGGAAATCATGTTTATGAAGGTCAAGATAAAACTTATTTCATATATTTACCTTGTAGAATATAAATCACATTGAAAAAGTAACTCCCACCGCTAATTCAAACAGCCCTTAAAGCTGCCTAGATCTCTTTCTGACTGAAATGCATTCTTTTCTACAAGTCATTTTTTTATACATAAAGAGAGAGCAAAATCTCAAAGAGAGAAAACTACAATAAGAGGGAATTTAATCCCAACATGTCTTCCACGAACATGGCCTCCAAATGAGGCGGGCATGATTTGTAAACCATGGTTGATGATATTCTCTCTTTTGCAAAGGCATCGGCGAGTTTGTTCTGTTCCCTTGGAGTGAAGATAATAGTCAGCATCCATTCCCTTCTCATGAGTTCCCTGATCGCATCTACCAGCAATCCCTCATCATTCCTACTGTCTAGCTCATTAAGCACATCCACCAGCGTTTGCGCATTTGATTCAATCACTACTTTCTTGAAACCGCTATCGAACGCCACCTGCAAACCTCTAAGTGATGCCCACTCCTCAGCCACGTGAGGTTGACACTGACCCAAGGCCCTTGTGAACCCCATAATCCAAGCACCGGTGTGATCTCTTATGATGCTACCACATCTAGCATTATAGGAAGATTGTGTGGAGGCTCCATCTACATTGACTTTGACCCAATCATAGTTTGGTGGCCTCCACCGTATTACTCCATAAACCACAGGATCAATGGAAATCTGTAGTATATCGTTAACCTGGACGTAGTTCTTCCATGAACCCATGACAGCACTTAAAGGGTCCACTGGTTTAATAAAGTTGATGTCAAAAATCTCCCTGTTCCTCCAATTCCATAACTTCCAACATGCCACTCCCCAAAAGCTTACCCCAAACATGCCAATTTGGATCAGAATGACTTCTTGGGCTGTGAATACATTCCTTGGCCCAAAACGTGGATCCAAACATCATCAATCTTTATAGTGTGAAAACGCGGTAAAGAAGTACTTTTATACAAGTCGAGGTAAATATACAAAGGAAATTATCTCGTTTTACGGAAAAACACTGTTAAACGTGCGTTTGGCTTGTGGAAACGTTATTCCAAACAAGCCTATAATCTAATAAAAATTTAGTTCATTATACTAGTGGAACTGAAATCATTGATTTTAAAATTTGAAATATTAAAATTAAAATGAGGATAAACTTAAACAACTTTATGTATTAAATAAAAATAAAATTAACAAATACTTTTTTATCCATTATTATTACTATTATTATTATTTTCCCCGAACTTTTTTGTCCATTAAAATGTCAGCAAATACAATAGTATAAAAATCGTATCGATTTAAAAAGGAAGGGAAAGAAAAACCTGAGGAGACACAATAATGAGGGACGCCCGTGCTCGTTCCCCGGAGCTCACCGGCCTACATTGGCATCCAATGGAAGCGAAAACGCAATTATAGCCTACGCTCACAAACATACTACCATTCTCATCTCGCCGTTCAATTTCATCGTCCCAGACTTCCAGTCTTGTCAACGGCCAAAATCAATTTAATCATTCTTTTTTAAAAAAAATTCTGCGAGCGAATCTATATATAATAGCGTCATTCGCGGCCGTTCTTTTCGCATCTTCCCCGCGCTTCCACTCTCTCCCTGTGTCCCGGTCCCTCTCAAGTCTCCATGGTAAATCACTCTCTAAGATACTCAAGATTTATTTTTTTTTTCCCTCTTGGCTCCTCAATTCGTGTTAGAAGATTCATTTGAATCTAAAAACTTGAAGTGGTAATCATTTTTAGGATCTTTTGTTTTCTTCTTATCATAGTTCACACTTCAGAGCATGAATATTTAGCCCGTGATGATGAGCGTGTACATCAGGGGCGTTTTGTTTTGTCTGTTGCTTACTGTACTAGTAGCAGAATGTGTTTGCTGGGTGACAAAGTGTGGGAAAACTCCAACTCGAGATTGGGGGAATTGCTTTTGCTCACTTCTATTTTGTGAAAATGATCAATAATTCTGCTTATCAAAAAATCAGAGTGAATTATAGATCACATGGTTTTATTCTTCAATTTGGGAAGGTGATGAGTAGATCGAATTCAGTGTTTGTGGTCCCGAACTCACATGTGATGGCGCTGGAAGACATTTGCATGTCGTTATCCCAGCAGACGTACTAGGGAAATTTAAAAAAACACAAATGTTTATTTATTTTTCAACACTGATTCATCTGGCAGGGAAATGCTGGAAGCATGTGAGCTGCTTTGCTGAAGCTTGAGGCTGAAAGCGTTGAGGTGGAACTTCACTATAAAAGAACTCGAATTCTGATCTCTCTTTCTTGACTCTGGGGGATCTGTCTACTGCTAACATGGCTGTCGAAGCATTGATCACGAAATTAACGACAATGATGACATCTGATCACGCTTCAGTGGTCTCAATGAACTTATTCGTGGCTCTTCTTTGTGCTTGCATCATAATCGGTCACTTGCTGGAGGAGAACCGATGGATTAATGAATCCATCACTGCCCTCGTCATTGTGAGTTTATTGCTACACACAAGCTTTCCATCTTTTCTAAATGTATAACAATATGAAAGTGAATTTCAATTTCGTGAATTAGACATGATCTTTCTGTGCGGGCTTATTACAGGGTCTCTGCACTGGGATTTTTATACTGCTTTCCACTGGAGGAAAAAGCTCCCATATATTAGTTTTCAGTGAAGATCTTTTCTTTATTTACCTTCTCCCACCTATAATTTTCAATGCCGGGTGAGTTGTTTACTCTTACTTGATCTTTCATTCTGCTAGAGCCCTTTTCTTCTTCTTGTTTTTTTCCCTATGAGAACATAGCCAGGCAATTTATTATTTAGAATCAGAAAAGTAGTTGAGTCCGCTCTCATCTATATTACGCGAGTTGTGAAGTAATTACGTACAGTTGCATCTCTAGAACTCATAATAGTGCTCATTTTAAATAGATTTGGCAATCTCATGATACTGAAAGCAAATATTGCTCTTTTCTTCTTGATGTTCAACAGGTTTCAGGTGAAGAAGAAGCATTTTTTTCGCAATTTTATGACTATCATGCTTTTTGGCGCAGTTGGCACTTTAATATCTTTTGGCATCATATCGCTAGGTAATTTAAGTACGGAAAATCTGTGCCAAAATAAAAGTAAAGTTTCTTGTTATCATCTGTGAATGCTTGAACGAGCGCTTCTTCCCTGGTCCTCTAATCCCCATCTTACATCTTCGGCCCTGTCATTTGTCAAAGCCATCGGGCATAGTGATGGAAGAGAGTTCGCAGAGAAAAAAAACTCTGCGTCGAGCAATTTTCTTTTTAGATCATTATCAATATTACTTACTTTATTTTGACTCAGGGGCTATACACTTTTTCCCAAAATTGGATATTGGATCCCTGAAGCTGGGAGATTATCTGGGTATAGTCGAACGAACTTCTTTCTGTACAAGTGTTTTCTTATGAGGCTGCGACTTTGGTCGCCCTTCTTTTAACTGCCATTCTTATTTACCTGGATCTCTTGAATACAGCAATTGGAGCAATATTTTCAGCAACGGATTCTGTTTGCACCTTACAGGTATAAGTTCTTTTTAATTTGAAACTCCAAATTTTCTTTCTTCTTGTTGTTTTTGGTGAAAATTTTCTTTATTCTTAGTTATACAGAATAATTCTTCACATGATATTCGAATCCGATGTTTCAGGTGCTTAATCAGGATGAGACACCTTTGTTGTACAGCCTGGTTTTTGGGGAAGGGGTTGTAAATGATGCTACATCTGTAGTGCTCTTGAAAGCAATCCAGAATTTTGACCTTTCTCACGTCGACTTGATTACCGGTTTCCACTTAATTGGGAATTTTTTCTATTTATTTGCAGCAAGCACCTTGCTCGGGGTCTTGGTAAGTCTCACCCTTTTTGTATTTCGCTGTGCTTAATTGATTTTCATCAGATTTTGTTCTAATTTTTCAGGCTGGATTGCTCAGCGCGTTCATCATAAAAACGCTTTATTTTGGCAGGTTGGTAAAGCTGGAGCAAGCTGATATTGTCGTTTATCTCCATAGTTCATTAGGGGAGAATTCAATTCCTGCTGCTTTTAAAAGGAGAATAATGTTTAGCAGATAGAGTTTTGAGCATGCAACTGAATTAACCACATAAGAAAAACGCTGCAATGAAATAGTGAAAGTCATTATGCTATGAGTTATGATTTTGGAATCTAGCTAAACACACATTTGTTGGTTTCGATGAATCTCGTTGATGATTCTCTAATTTCCTTTCTCTCAAATACTAGGCATTCTACTGACCGTGAGGTTGCCCTTATGATACTCATGGCCTACCTTTCATATATGCTAGCGGAAGTAAGACTTATCTCTGGTTATAGGTCATATATGCCAACTGTTCTTCCTCAATGCCTATATTCACCAATTTTGTTTTCTTGGCAGCTATTTAATTTAAGTGCCATTCTGACAGTGTTCTTCTGCGGCATTGTCATGTCTCACTACACTTGGCATAATGTGACTGAAAGTTCAAGAGTAACAACCAAGTATGGCAAGTCTCCAAGTTAATAATTTTTCTTTGTTCACAAATACTTGAAGAAACAAGTTCACGTTCAGTCTCATTTGTCAAAGAAGATTGCGGTCAAAACTCTTTTTTTCCCCTCCTTTTACCTTCTTCAGACATGCTTTTGCGACTCTGTCTTTCATTGCCGAGATCTTTATCTTCCTCTACGTTGGGATGGATGCACTGGATATAGAGAAGTGGAGATTTGTTCGTCAGAGGTTAGAAGTTTTCTATATGAACATTGGCTGCATTGAAATGACTTCGTTTGGTACAGCTTCGATAAATCTGGCATTAACTTCTCCATCATTTCCTTAGCCCCGGAAAATCAGTCGGGATCAGTTCATTGCTACTGGCACTCATCCTGGTGGGAAGAGCGGCCTTTGTTTTCCCTTTGTCTTTCTTAGCCAACTTGCCTAAGAAGTATCAATCTGAGAAAATCGAGATAAAGCAACAGGTATGGGTTTTCCTTTTTCCATCTATAAGGACGTGATATCGTAATCAATTCATGTGTTACGATCCTCCAAGGATCTCTGTTTTGCAGGTAACAATCTGGTGGGCCGGTCTTATGCGTGGAGCGGTTTCTATGGCACTTGCCTATAATCAGGTGAAGAATCAAACGCTATCCCTTCTCATTTAACCTCTCTGGGGTTGCCCTTCTGTCTTAATTCAAGGGCATCATGTCAGAATATTAGGCAGTAATGAGTTACATTTTTCACACGCAGTTCACCCGCTTAGGCCATACTAAATTGCGCGAGAATGCCATCATGATCACCAGTACCATCACAGTTATACTGTTCAGCACTGTGGTAAGATACGTTGTGATCATTTTCTAATGTTATGCCAAATAGCTCATACATTTGATTTTACATCAGTAGTAGTATTTGAACCAAATATGATTTAAGCTTTTGTCACGGAAATTGGGACCGGCTCCTGTCCCAGGTATGATTACAGTGGGGCATTGATTGTCCCCATATAAATTTTGATATACATTTCCAGTCATTATTCTCAATCATTTAATGGAATGTGGAAGACACGAATCAATTCAGAACGTTGACATGTGCAGGTTTTTGGGTTGATGACCAAGCCGCTTGTGAGGCTACTGCTTCCCATTTCCAAACAGAAGAGTATCATAGCGTCCCCACCAGGTACTCCTAAATCGTTCGTGTTGCCACTTCTTGAGAATGGCCAAGAATCAGAGGGTAATGATGGTAGTGGTACGCACAATGGCCATCGCCCTAGCCGCCTGCGCCTGCTCCTGAGCTTACCTACTAGGGGTGTCCACCATTATTGGCGAAAATTTGATGATGCTGTCATGCGACCTGTTTTTGGTGGGCGGGGTTTTGTGCCTTTTGTTCCTGGCTCGCCCCTTGAGCAGACTGATCACCAATGGCAATAACTGAGTTTCTTCAAGCCTCTTCTGCTAGGTAAGGTATAAGATTATTGTGTGGAAAATTGGCTTTTGGTGTGCAGTTTCTTTAATACATTTTTTTCCTTTTTAAAAAATATACCTGATGATACGAAAAGGGCAAGGAAACATTTCAAGAAACGAGTGTGAACATTTTATTGGACTGGTTTTTTTGTTTTTAACTTCACTGTTTTTTGGCTAACAATTAGAGTGGGTTGCTTGCTTGCAAGTTTGTAACTTGATTTTCCTGAGGCAAAATTTTGTAATCGTATACAGATGATTGATGTAAGGTAGTTATTTATGAGAAAAAATTTTGTTCGCTTTGTGTTTTACATTCATGTTCCAATCCCATATTATCCCTCCCCGTTGCTACCAGATCACAAATTTCTAGTTTCTACAGCCTTTCCTTTTCTTTTCAGCCGGAGTGAACATTCTAGCGTGATTTTACCTTCGTGTACACGTATGGTTCAATTTAATTGTCTACATAGTTCTTTAAACTTTTTTAATTCAACATCATATCGTTCTATTTAAATTAAACAAAACGATAAATATGACCATGAAATTCTAAAAGATTAAATCAAGACCTTTCACTTTCATCACTGCCTTGTCTGTGACCAAGAGATAGAGGATTGACCAGACCCCAAAATTATGCAATTTTATTCTTATACTTTTTATCGATTTCACTGATAATTATAATTCTAGCTTTATCATTCCTCTTGTCATAACTTTTAAGTGAAATCCATGATTGCAATAATAAAATCGTTAAAAGCTTCCAAGATCACTAAAGCCATCCCTCCTTGAACATTGTAGAGTACGATCATCGGAATTAAAAAGATTCTACTTTCTGTTTTTCATGATTTTGAGGGAAGCCAATAAACAACCCGTAGATTTAGATAAAAATATCAGGTGGCTGCTTATTATGCTTCCCCTTAAAGGGCGAAGTTCATTTTACATACACTGTTCACTTTACACGTCTTTCACGAAGGTTCCAATACCCACATATTAACAGTTCCCTCACTAACACCGTCGTAATAAGCAATGAATCATCCTCTATAAAAAAACAACAATGACTTAATAGATTTTTTGTAAGCACGCAGAGAGCTCTCTCTCTCATGGATGAATATAATATCCGACTGCCACACTGATGACAGCGACCATGCAAACATACAGTAACGGAAAGCCCACCTGAACACTTTTGGCAGCAATTCTCCTCTTCAACTCCTCCTAGAAAGATTGAAAAAAACCAGAATCAAATGGTTGCTCAGCAGCTATAATGAGTATTATAGCTTCAATCGGGGATGTATTCCATACAGGGTCACTATGCATCTAACAATCAACAGTATAAGGAGAAACATTTAATGTGGTTAATATTAAATATAGGGAGTTTCACCGGGAAAAAAAAATATAGGGAGTTGATTATCCAAAACACTAAAAATCTGTACTGCTAATGAGACGATCACAACCCCGCTTACCACATGTTCTCAATGGCAGGATGATATTTCCCTTCCTTTCACTAAAATGTCCAATATGGAAAATGTTGACACTTCGGTAAAAGCCACTTAACTTTTAGTTTCTCTCTTGAAAAACTTGGCTAAAAATAAAATGAAAAAGTAAGCTGCAAAAAAAGATGCAAACCAAGACCTATAACAATGAACTATCAAGCTCTGCTTTTTAGCATGCCATCTATATATCGTCATAACTCTACAGTTTCCATTCAGCTTGTACAAGGAACTAAATAATATGAAAAGTAGTGTTAATGTGGTTTTAACAATGACGAATAGTAAATGAATAATAACCTACCAATTCACGTTTAAACATATCTTTTTCTTGGGTACTCACTCGTCTCTCTTCCTCGAGCTTCTTGATGACAAGTTCAGCCTGCAGAGATTTACAACTAATAGTTGATTGAAACCCAATGAAACGGATCCAAGAATTGACCGATCAGCTTAGATAATCATAAAGAACAGTGGCATGGCTTAAGAAATAATATAGCTCAAGAGTTCCAAGAATTTTATCACCAGCCATTCTGATAGAATTATATTCACTGGCAGCAACATATGGGCTAAAGAACTTAAAGGTTTCCAAGCCATGATATCAAACGATTAAATCATAACTCAGAAACTCTGACCTCTCTTAGCTTTGAATCCATTAAATTTAGTCTTGACTTCAATTCCTCAGAATCCTTAGCTAAATTCAACTGCATAGCATCTTTCTCTATTATACCATCTACACTCTCAGCTTGTCTCGAGACATTATTCATGATTGCTCTGTCCTGCTCCATATCCTGGGTTGCTTCAAAACCCTTGACATCCTCAGCATTCTGGTGCAAAGGAATAGAGACAGGGGGAGACTTTAATTTCACGAAGGATGCACAAAATTCTTCTTTGCTATCACTACTAAACTAATAAAAAACCTGGGGGGTGTCTATCCATGAATAAGTAGCCATCAGAATACGGACAAGCACAAAATGTTACTGTGTCCATTGAATTTCCAGAAACAGTTAGAGAAGGGATTAAACACACAAAGATGATTGAGGTCTGAAGGGGGAATAGCTCACTGTAGAAGGAGGGGGGATGTTTTCAACTCCACTTGGCAACAGCCTATCTCTTTGCAAATGAATTTCATTGGGTGGATCTTGCTTTGTCTCTCCATTCACCGGAAGCAATACAGGGGAGGAGGGTGGGCTGGTTAGGAAAACTCTTAGTTTCTTCTCCTCAATAAGCTTCCCATCAACTTTTGCAAACTGTCAAGGGAGAGAGAATTTTAAATCAATCAAGAAACACAAGTAAAAAGATACACACAAATAACTAAACTCTTAATCCTTTCTGCTATAACACCCTGGAGACTAAGGTTTGAAGAGAAGGAGTTAATGATATATCTTACCATCCCAGATGTAATATCAACTTCTGTTGTTCCATAAGGGACAACCGTGCTTTGAATCAAAAACTTGTCTTTGCACTGCATATCAGGTGGCATTAAGCGCTGAGCTTGCATGGTAACTGCATGCAACCAAAAATGTCAAACATGTTTGAGCGGTTGTAGTTTTATCTGTGCTTCATATGGGTAATGGGCACAGATGCAGAGCAACAGTCCTTTCATATATAGAAAAATGTCAAAATTAGGCACGATTTTTAAAAAGTTAAAATTAGTGTTAGATTGGGCAAAGAGATAATAGGCAGATACCAGTAAAATCACTTCTTGAGTTGGGCTTAACAATGCCTATGTTTGGCCTCACGCAATATTTCTTGGGTGACGTTGTCTTCACCTGCCAATGTGCTTGTAGATTTTACAAATGTTTCTTCACAATTAAGAAATAGTTTTACTTTTAATTATAAATACTAAGCAGAGATACCAGGAACGATCATAGATTGCAAGACATTGCTGCAATTAAAAAAGAGACACTGATACTAACCAAAAAAGTTCAAAACAAAACACTGATATGTACGGCACAACCTAGGGGATCAACAAACACACCTTAAACGCAACATACTGATCCGATTTGTTTGCAAGTTGAACCAAGCATGAACTCTGTTTCTTCAATTCAACTACAAAGAGAGAAAAACAAGAGCAAAGTCAGCATCACTACGTGAAACAGTGATCTATATGCAAAATATCATCACACTCGTATATGAAGTGCAGAACTAGCATGAAGGTGGGGAGCGCTTACAGAAAAATTTAAGCTCATGAGGTTCAATGTCCAAAAGCTCCGTAGTCATGGCTCTTCAACAATAAAGATGAAAATTAATCAGGTGAAGCCAGCATGTCAAGGCCAAGGTCCGAGTTAGATAATCAAATAATTTAAATAGCTCTGTTTGCAGAGCCAGATTCTTCAAACCATAGTATCTAATGCCTAAACATAGCAAGTCTGACAGCGATTTAAACTGAAGAGGGGAAAGAAGAAGCCGTATGAACTTGTGTCAAGCTCGTAGGCATCAACAACAACATGACGTTTATCTTTTTAACTATGATCTGGTGACTCACACCCACGAGAAATCAAGACGGAAGGCATTTATTCTTTTCAAAACGTAAAATGCAGACTCCAAGCCCATTCTCCCCTAATTTACCATATCGAGCCGTCATGATCACGGAAGCGCAACATAATTGTGAACCAAGGATAGTGACATCAAGCCATTCATAATTGCAGTATCCCGAACCCGAAGACACACTAAAGTAGAGTTCTAAAAAAACTGAAGACAGAGGAAGAGCAACGTGGAAGGAAAAGGAAATCAGGAGAAGACGTACCTGGAACCCTAATCACAAGTTATGCAAATCCAGCAAAGGAAGGAGGGAAGAGGCAGAATTGGGGGGAGGGGGGATTGGTACTGGTATGGTGGCAGTGGACGAGGTGGAGGGAGGTGAAGCAGAAGGTGAGAGACAGCAATGAAAAGTAGGAATTATTTGCAGGAAAAGGAAGGAAGAGAGTGAAGGAGAGAGTTGGGAAACGTGAGAGCGTCGGTTACGTGGAGGATGCAAGCGGTTGTACCAGCTGCTTCCATTTTCATTTTTCATCTGTTCTTTCTTTCTTTTTGTTTCGTTTCCTTTGCTTGTTCATAATCTTTAGCTACGCCCCCCGCCGAATCTCTCTACCAACTTTGCATCCCACAACAGAGGAGTTTCGGCTGAAAAATTCTCTTGTTTATTTTTTAGGTAAAAGAAAAGTGTGAACTGGATCCATTGTTCATAGGCCTGCAGCCTGCTTTTGAATATTTAAATATTAACATAAATATTTACAGACCATATGTCAACGTAACATTTACATTATACCCATTTGATAACGCATTAAAGAACTACTTTTACGTAAATCAAGGTAAATATGAAGGAGATTATCTCGTTTTACAAAAAAACACTGTTAAACATGTGTTTAGCTTTTACAAACATTGTTACAAACAAACCTTGACAATAGGATTTGAAGGTACGGTTTTATGGACCGTGAGTCGGTTCTTTATCTAAGATCAATACCTTAAAATATATTTATAACTCATTGCTAGACATTGTGCACGTTTGAGAAAAACTTCTTCACAACTGTGCACGTAAATCAAAATAAAACCATCTCGAAATTCATAAATTCTTCTTGGATTCCGCAAACTCTTATCGAAATCCGTAAACTCCTTTCTTTTAACGGATTCCCAGATACACCCATTGTCAAATTACAATTAATGTTTGATATTTGTAAATTTTAATTAAGACGTGATTTAAAAAAGCTTTAAGGCTTGTTTGTAAACCCTTTTTATAATAGCTTTTATAGATTCCGAGGCAGAACCTAGGTTTTGGAGAATAGATTTTGGAAAATAGCTTTTACAGATTTCAAGGCAAAAACTAGATTTTGAAAAGTGATTTATATTTGGGAAGTTATTAGCTTTTACGGATTTTGAGGCAAAAAAGTGGATAGGAAAGAGTAAAGAGAAAGAATGAAAAGTAGGAAAGAAGAAAGAGAAGAAAGAAAAAGTAGGAAAGATGAAAGAGAAAGAAAGAAAAAGTAGAAAAGAGAATGAAAGAAAAAAAGTATGAAAGAAGAAAGAGAAATAAGGAAAAAAGTAGAAAAGATGAAAGAAGAAAATGTAGAGAGAAAAAGAAAAAGTATGAAAGAGAAAACCTAGATTTCAAACTAAAGTTTTGTAACTAAAATATCTTTTTAGAAAAATTTTTGTACTTAAATAAAACATAAATTTTTTATCATAATCTAGATTTTGAAACCAAACCTGAATTTTAGAATTTGTTTTCAAACAAGTCGAAGGATCCAAATTTCAAACCCTTCCCCCTACCCATACCGTCCCTTTATCAGCTCAACAGCCTCATCAACTTTGTTTCATATAATATACATATTTATAAGATATAAAAGAATGTAATAAATAAATTTGCGGTAAAAAAAGTAATAAATAAATAAATGATTTCTTTAGAATGTTCGATTAGTGAGAGAATATATGCGGAGGAAATTTTAAAATGGAAAGGTTTCTTTTATACAACTTTTTTTTTTGAAAATTTACTGTACAGTCTCACATAAGGGACTTATTTATCAAATGGTCCCAAGTTTTAAAATATTTATCAAATGGTCCCAGAGGTGTTGTCAATACAGCGCATGGTGTTGTCAAGTGACAACACCATGCGCTGTATTGACAACAC
>JANTPZ010093181.1:0-14733 GCA_025593235.1 Vachellia pachyceras | reverse complement strand
GTGTTGTCAATGGGACCATTTTTTAAATATTTTAAACTTTGGGACCATTTGATAAATAAGTCCCTTATGTGGGACCAAACAATAAATTTCCCTTTAATATATATATATATATGACATTTATTTATTTTTTAAGTTTATTTTAAAATTTAGGTTTTATGACATGAATTAAATTTTATTTAAATACTTATATTTTTTTTAAAAGTTATTTTGGATACAAAACTTCAGTTTAAAATTTAGGTTTTGGCCAAATCTCTCCTAATAATTTTTTTTATATTTTTTCTTTCTTTCTCTTTCATTTTTCATATATACTTTTACCTCGGAATCCGGTAAAGCTAGTAACTTCTCAAGTATAGGGCTTGTTTGGCAAAGCTGTTGCAAAAGCCAAATGCACGTTCAACAGTCTTTTTCCGCAAAACGATATAATCTTTTTCACATATTTATCTAGACTTGCGCAAAAGTATTTCTCTACTGTGTTTCCAAACTGGCACACAATCACCTTTTAAAACATAGATTTTGCCTCGAAATCCATAAAAACTATTCTTAAAAAAATATTTTTCAAAACTTGGGTTTTACCTCGAAACCCGTAAAAACTATTTTTAAATGGCTTTTCAAACAAGTCCTTCATTTGGTTTTTTTGTGTGCGTAATTTTTTTTCCCTTGTTTTTTTCAACCATGATACATGAGTGGTTTGGGTTGTTTAGGTGAGAAGTGAATGTTTGGTGTTGTTTCTAAATCATTTATTTATTTTAGGATTAAATCTGGTTTTAATATAAACCACTCAGTGACATGTTACCGACTAACAGATTCAAAGAGAAGGGTCCAAAAAAAAAATTGTGCATTTTTTATGCGTACGGATTATCTTTTTCATTTTATTATGTCAATTGGTGAGAGTATTATATTACTTTTATTTTTTTAAATGAATGGTGGGAGTATTGAAATTTAAGAATGATTATCTTCTTGTTTGATATATTTATCTCGGATTCAATAATATTATGAGGTCAGGTTTAAGTGTGTGTATATACCCAGATCTAATTAAGAAAATATCTCCTGAAATGATAGTATTTTTTTATTAATATTGTGAATCCTTAATTTTATTTAAGAAATTAAAAGCCAATTCATTTATGCACAATCCAACCTTTATTTAGAGCTTGTTTGGGAGATCTTTCACAAACCTAGGTTTTATCCCAAAATCTATGTTTTATTTAAGTATTCACATTTGTTTAGAACTTAGGTTTTGGAATAAAATTTATGTTTGAAACATATATTTTGAAAAAGATATTCTTTTGTCAAATCACACACTCTCTCATAATAAATTTTCTCTTTCCTCCTTTTTCTTTATTTATTTTTTCTACTTACTTTTTATCTCGAATCCGTAAAAGTCAATAACTTCCCAAATACAACCACATTTTAAAACATATGTTTTATCTCAGAATCCGTAAAAGTTATTATTCCAAAATCTATTATCTAAAACTTAGATTTTACCTCAAACTCCATAAAAATTATTCTTAAATGGATTTTCAAACGAGTTCTTATAGATCAATTTTTTTTTGCCAACATTTGTAGAATGATTATCGTTTTTAGCATGTGAGCATATAACAAATTCTAATCCATTTATTTTTTAAACTATTTATATTAATTGTATATATTGAATATGGTTTCCATAATAAAGATAGTGATTTAAGAGGGAAATTTACATACAAACACACATATATGTTACTAAAGGTGGAAAAATGGGTTGGACCGACGAACTGACCCATTTTACCGGTACCAGATATTACTACTATTATAACCGTGACCCCGACCCGACCGGCATTAATAGAATGATTATCTCGTATATGGGGGGTCTCATAAAACACGTGAGCAGAGAATGTGGCTCATTTCACTTGAGGTGATGTCAGTTAAATAATGCCATTAGAGTGATGATTACCAACGACACAATCACTCATCCCAATATATATAAACTCCAATGGTTAAAAATAAATATTTATATGCTCCCTGATATAAACTCCAATGGTTAAAAATAAATATTTATATGCTCCCTGATATTATGAGTGTCTTTTTTTAATAAAAAAGTTTGAACAATCTTTTATTGTATTCCACGAACATCTATTGTTATGGTCTTGATGTGCTATAGAGAGAAATGAATAATTAAGAGATTTATGAAATATAGGATGCACAAAAAAATAATTATTAAAATAATTTTATTAAATATGATATAGTGATATGACACTATAAAAATATACAAGTATTTCTCGTTGGTAAAAAAATGAAAGCCTCAAAGGCAAGCGGTTTTTTTTTCCAAAAGCGCAATCACACTGTGGGTTCACATTTGGTATCAAACTAATGGAGATTAAATCTAGCACAATCTCCTTTAATGCGTGTGAGGAAGAGCGTTTGGACTTCTCAAACGCACGTTCAACAGTGATTTTCTATAAATTAAGATAGTTTTTTACATATTTATCTCATAAACTATAAAAAAATTTTCCTACCGCTTTCCTAAACGGATCGAATGTTCCATCGTTTATCCTTTGCCCCATCTTATCTTATGTAGATTGATTTTCGCACGATATATAATAAGATAACAATATAATTATATTAAATGCGTAATTTTATTTTGAAATAAGGAATTTAGTGGAAATCAGAATCTTAGTTAGAGGGAACAACGGGAACGCTTGTTCCAGAGAGATATACCTGACTCATTAGAAAACGTGATAGAAAAATACTTTTACGTAAGTTGGAATAAATATGTGAAGGAGATTATCTCGTTTTATAGAAAAATGTTGTTGAACTTGCGTTTGACCCCAATAATCGTTCCCAACATGGCCATAGCTTATGATTATTGGCCTTGTTTCGCAACACGTTTTGAAGTCCTAAAAGCCTCTTCAACAGTGTTTTTTCATAAAATGAGATAATCTTCTTCATATATTTATCTCAAATTATATAAAAATACTTCTTTACAGTATTTTCACATGGATGCATTATACTTGGAGAGAGACAGTAGTCAAGAGATGAAGATACAGCTGTGCAACTTCTCCCATTATTCTGTTTGCTGTACTGAAAATATTATCATAATTATAATTCGCTGTCAAAATAATATATATTTATAAATAGAAATGATTAATGGAGGAGGCGACGGTGTATACGCGGCGCTGCGAATCACCGTGTCCCGCCTCAATCATTTCTCCAACTATTACTATTATTATCATTTTTTATATTACATAATTAATTTCTTAATTCCAATATACAACTGTGTATCCAGATACACACACACATACTTAATTGAGCTCCAACATATTTAAATTTGACTTTATGATGCTAACTCCTGAATGTTATTTATATATATAGTTATTTGTTATATTTAATGATCGAATTTAATTTAATGTATGTTTTGAAATAGCAACATGGTGTGTTTGGGAATCCTAAAAATGAATTTACAGATTTCGAAAAGAATTTATAGAATTTAAAAAGAATTTATGAATTTCGATATGTTTTTACGGATTTAAAGATGGTTTTGTCTTGTGCACATGATATGTATCTAGTAATCCGTTGAGAGAATATAATTTACAGATTTCGAAACATTTTACGGATTTCAAAGTGATTTTTAAAAATTTTAAGATACTTTTTTATCTTGATTTACATGTATACATAGTTAAAAAAAAAGTTTTTCAAACATGGCATGATTGAGTTGAAGTCTGGTGGTGGGGGCATTAAATGCATATGAGGAAAGGAGATGAATGAAGGCTGATGGGAACAACACGTTATGTCCGTTTGGCAAAACGGTGGAGAAGTACTTATGGGCTTATTCACACAAGTCAAGGCAAATATATGGAGGAGATTGTCTCGTTTTACAGAAAAACACTGTTGAACGTGCTTATGGCTACAAGCCAAGTGTTGCCAAACAAGCACGTTGTTGTTGTGGAAGTATATGGGCTTGTTTGGTTAGTCCGTTGGAAGAACAATCATAGATTTTAAGGTAAATATATGAGAGGAATTTTATCTCGGTAAACGTATGAATGGTTTTTGGATGTTCAAACGGACTATCTAAACAAGCCTTATAATGTAATGATTGGCAGTGATTGAGGGGCATACAAGGTGGGAGTAGCGGGTTTCATGGTGTGTGACCAGACCTCCTTCATCACTCAACAACGTCTCACGCCAATCCTAACCAATTAATCAGTCCTTATATTTTTATATTTGCAATTAATTTAAAGTTAGTTTGGGATCACGGTCTAAAATCTAAATTTTATTTAAATATTTAATTTTTTTAAAAATATAGGTTTTGTAACAAAATTTATGTTTTGTCTGAGGTTCGTTTTGGAAAATCTATTTTCTTATCAAATGACACACCATTTTTTAATAAATTCTCTCTCTCCTACTTGCTTTTTATATTGAATTCCGTAAAAGCTAATAATGTCATGAACATAATTACGTTTCTAAACATAGGTTTTACCTCAAAATCTATAACAGATGTTCTAACAAAATCCATTCTCTGAAACGTGGGTTTTGCTTCGAACTCTATAAAAGCTATTCTTAAGTAAATTTCCAAACGAGCTCTTAATTGAGGTTTCACAAGGTTCTGATTCAATTTTATGATTTCAGAAATCTAATGGTGATTTTTTCTCTATTCATTTATGATCCGTTTGGTTCAATTACATGAAATAAGATTACATATAATCCTGATGCATTTTATTGATCACATTGTTTGGTTGATACGCTAATGCAATTGAATGTAATCCTTATTATAATGGATTACATTAAATCAGGTAATCCCAATTATATAGCTTTGGCTATGTAATCCATATTACAGCTCGTATAAATTAACATATGGGCATTTATATCTTTTATAAATTAATATTTAGAAATTTATATAATTCATTTTTTATCTTCATATAATAAAAAAGTTCATCTCACATTTTTTATAGATAAAATATGAATTTAATTTCATGATTAATTGATAAATTACCAAACAAAAACTATGTAATCATATTCTATTACATTAAATTCCCACCCATTACATTCCAATTGATGGGTAAGTTACTCTCAATTCATGGACAATACTTAAATCTCATTGAGCAGTACTCCATTTAATGTTAAATATAAGAGTTAACTTTTTTGTTACCCACTCGGTTCATTGAAGCTTTGTTTCAATTACCTGAAAATCCAACCCGCGTTACATGTTTGGCTATGGTGAGTGAGTTTTTAAACGGGGATTTCTGCGTGCTTTAGGACTCGAACTTGATACTTCATTTAAATGAAACCAGACTGCCTACAACTTGAATCAGACTATATTATCTCCTCCTCCTCCTCCTTATATCTCTACTTGACTCCAAAAGAAGCAAATGAGATGAAGATTATCTTGAAGTGATAAGGCTAAACATAATACTACACCATTTGAGACTACATTTTGACACACAAAAAAAGGTTGGCCACACTTGCAACTTACATAAAGCAAACTTGTTCCTATCTTCATCTTTATTTTCTTTTTGGGGCAAATATTGTAATTTAATGTATTCTGGATTGACTTCAGCCGCCTTCTGTACATGAACACCCATGTTTTGTTCATTTTTCATTGCCCATAAAAAAAAAGGACATTTTCAACTTTGGACCACAAATTTTTATCTAATTAGTATATTATGTTTATGAGGTCACTGTGTGTTGCTTTATTGTACAAGACTCTTTGTTGTCGATGTCGACTCAAAAAGTAAGCTATCGTGATGGAAAGGAACCACTTTCCCACTGGGCTCCACGTGGCCGGCCCATGTTCCTTTTTCTTGTTTTTTTTTCTAATTTGAATTCAACCAAAACACTCCTATCTAGTCACTATTCTCCACTTTTGTCTCATAAGGCCACGCCACAAAATCACCTTTTCTTTTTGTATTTTTTATAGAATAAAGATTGATTCTAGTCGAACATGTCGATATCTCGTAACGTTATGAATTAAGATTCTAATCCATATGTCAATAAATATTCATCAAATTGGTAAAAATCAGCTCACGTTCCAGGGGATCATGGGTTAAAATCATGTTGTCGATTTGAGAGATTTGTTAGTGAGTGATTTAAAAGTACTTCTGTAAGTGTTATCTGAATCTGAAACCATGCTCTGAGCCTGCTCAAGCTCTTTGAAACCCAACTCACCAAATCTTTTGAGACGAGAAAAGTATATTTAAATACGTGTTGAGAGATGTGTCTATATTCAATTCTCGATAATTGTATAATAGAAAGATACATGTATCTGATAAAAAAGTCACTTATTTATCTGACAATATTTTAACCCTCCAAAATGATAAATTCGTAATTAAAAAAAAACGATTATGGTCCACCAAAAAACAAGGTAATGGTCATCGTTTAGATTTGAACCTGTGCTCTGAATATTCATGTACGTAGATTTGATTGGGAGAGGTGGAACAAGTGAAACAAACTCTAGGCACTGTTTAGTTAATTTGGAGTAATGGGTGTCGTGTCACCCTCACATTCGTTATTTGTGTTTGTAAATCTGTTGGGAGAAAGACGTTTATAGATTTTAATAAGAATTTACGGATTTTAAGATATTTTTATAGGTTTTAAGATGGTTTTTACGGATTTTAAGATAATTTTGTCTTGACTTATATATACCATGGGAAATGAGGAATTCCCAAACAAATACTTACGTACTTTTAAAGTGTCCCATCATCCATACTCTATCAAATAAAAATGTTTCAAGTGTCTCCTACCGTGAATTCAATATCCCATAAATTTTTTCCAATAATTTTCCTTTTTCATAATAAATATATATTAGAATGGGTTAATGAAAATGAGAAATAATTAGGAGGGATATGGAATCCAAAATAGGAGATACTTAAAACATTTTCATTAGATAGAGTCAAGTGGATTGATCTGAAATTTTTAGTACTACTGTTTTTTTACCTTATTAATTATAAGTCAGTAAAATTACATTAATTAGATCGTACATTCTCTCTTTCTGTGAATAAGGGTATTCTAACAAGATTTTAATTTACATAATTTGTGAGATCTATAATCACCTTTTACCTTTCACTTGCACAAAATTAACATTTTCAATCAATCTATAATCACCTTTTACCTTTCACTTGCACAAAATTAACATTTTCTTATCATTATATTCAATCAATTAAAGGTCAAAATCAGCTTGAATAACGATCAGGATGACATTGAACCTTTGGGATAATATTGCTCACATATGATCTTTTTAAGGTAAAACTGAACATTAACCTTGTAATTAAAAAAATTAGAACCATCGGTATTCCCATTGGGCCATGTTTTCATTGGTATTATTGTACTTGAATATTGTACAGTTTTTTTAAAAAACCTTGATTTTCCTATATCTCTTCCATAATTTTGCAAGGGTAGTTTTGTTCCCTGGTTTCAAGGGATAATAATTAACTATTAAAAATTACATTTTAAGGTAAGCCTATGAAATACCTTTTGTTTCAGATTGTGAGATCCTGCTTTTAAAAAACCAATAAAAGGGACCAAACTAGCTATTTGGATAAACGGTAAAAGTCGATTTTCAATGTGATTTACAATATACAAAGCATATAGATTAGAGTAATTTTGTTTCAATTTATGTGAATCTCCGATTGGATGGGATCCAGAGGGGCCATGATGGCGTAATACAGTACGGAGGGAGAAAGTGGACAGCGCCATCTAAGGATGTTGATCTCAATCCGAATCATCATCCTTCCTTTATGACCTGGAATCCCTCCAAGCTGTCCCCCCCAACTACCTCCCCATTATTATTATATAAATACACCTTTTCCTAACATTTGCTTTCTAGCATTTACCAAATATTTATCCCCGTGTGTGTGTACGGCCTCTCAGGCTTTCATTCTTATCACCCTTTTCATATATACAAAATATGGGGAAAACATGGGTTTTAATACTAAAAGTTTAAATTTTAAAATATCAGGGAGTTACACACAATGGGCAAAAAAATTAGGGGGTAATATCAGAGTCTAGATTTCTTAATTCATATTAATATGACATAATAGTTTCTGCATTTACGTACTTATCAACAAAAGTAACAATAGGATCGTTTAATAATATTCTGCTAAAAAAGATGGCTTCATATTAAAATGTTGAGGGAATAGATTTGAACTGTAAAATGTTAGATATATATGCAACTGACTTCTGCATAGACAAAATGCAAAAGCTTGTGCCAAAATGATGTTTTGACCCCCAAAACCCATTCTCACGCAAGCCGAGACAAAATTCCTCTCACATAAAGTACCTAGGAATCTGTGTCCGTTTTCTCAACGGGTTTCCAAACGAAGCCGTTATCTACTAACAATGCACACATTCATAGTCCAAAATGAGACTGTCAAAATCCAATTACAACAGGGAAGAGGGAAAATCCCACATTACTATACTAACTATCAAAGTTATATATATATATTCCTAGCTACTCACTCTTGTTCGAGCTCTTATATAGCACTAATCATCATGGTACCAAAATGCTAAGATCCTATGTAGGAGTTTTGAAAGATCAATGGGAGGGTACATGGTAGTATTTGCCTTTACAGACACACCTGTAAACTATAGGGCAAGACTCTGCCGTGGAGCACTTGAAGCTCACCGTCACCCTCTTGCAAGGAAAGCATGGCCCACATGCATGAGAGCAATCTGGTAAGCTTGATCCTGTCTGGTAAAGCTCCATTAATCCCACCTCTTTCTTTCCACCTTCTCCCTAAAAATCACATATATCGTCATCATAGTTGTTTATGCAGTATTAAAGTATGCATAGAAGTTGTCTTTCTAATAAAATAGCTGAAGCCAATTTTGATAGGACTTCTCTTAGAATTATATATCTTCACGCCTTTCACTAGTTAGTCGATGTGAGTCTCTTATATTCCAAAATGTAGCAGGTAAATGAGTTTATGAAGTAAAACCATGAAGCTGTTGGAAGCAAACAAACAAACAAACCAACCTTCTTATCTGCACTTGCAGGTTTCTGTTCTTGCAAGCCGATAACCTTATCTGGCAGAGGAAAGAACAAAGCTTACATAAATATTCATGAGCTAACACACTGATGGTTTTAGGAAACAATAACACCAGATAGCAAGAAGCTTACCTTGAATAGGAGTCACCCTAAGACTCCACGCAATATAGGGTATCATGAAAAAGATCATCATGAGGAGGAAAGATTTTTTGATTGGAAGTGAGAAGGAGTTCATAGTTTCCGAAACTATGCAAACTCATCAAGCAGTTAATGAGGATGATGATGCAAGCAAGCTAGTGAACAAGAAGGATGTATGAAGATGGAAGTAGCTGTGGTTGAATTTAAGTATTATATACAGGTAAGACTTAAATGGGGGGTGACTGGTGAGGTACATCTGATGCATTTCACATGATCCACAGTTATTTGCTTCTACTACTATTTTTCTTTCTTTCAAAGTTTCACAAGTTTTAGCGAGTTACCCCAAAATGAACAGGGTACACTTTATTATCTGATGAAACTGTAAATGAAAGAAAGGCCATTTATGAAATTTGAATGTTGCTGAAACCTCAAGCTTTTAATTGATGCATGCAGTACTGATACATAAGACAGTGCTTTGGGCCAAACTGATTGGGGAGTTGGCTCTCTCACTGGAACGGTCTCACCATTATGGTGAAAGATGAATCCCAAGAGAGAGAGAGAGTGAGAGAGAGCATTTAATGAAATGTAATTTGAGAAGTCGGGAAAAACACTAGTGAATCTGGGTACTTAGCCTGAAATAAAAATGTTGATGTTTCAAAAAGATACTTCGTTGAACGTATGTGTTGGAAGATTGAAACTATCCTTGATAAAAAACTTATTTACTATATATAATCAATATAGATACTTTTAAAGAAAAAGTTATAAATTTTGGAGATAGAGTAAATTGAGATATTACATTTATTACCAAAATAAATCCCTTATTCAACTCTTATGTTTAGAACAGGAAGGAGTAACAGTAAGTGTGGTAACATATAGCCCTTGACAGAGTCCAATAGAAATTAAGCAGAAGTCAAATTGCAAAACATGACTCTTAGAGCATTGACATAAGAATGTTTGGCAGGCAGGTACTTGTTGCTTGTTGCCATTTGTGTATGGTTTTTGCATCAAGCAATACATAAAAGCAACATTCAAATTTGAGGAAGGGAATCACGAAAATGAAATGAAGAGCAGCAGGAGGAAGCTTGATTAGGAAGTCATAAAGAGTAGTGAAACAGAAAAAATGACTTGTAAGTTATGATGAACTGAGATGGGCAATGAAGAAGGAGAAAGTTCACGAGTGGAGCATATACAATAATGGACTCTGCCTTCACTTCTTTCCCATGGAAGAGGCTCAATTCAATTGTGTCTGACATGAACGTGAACCATCACTCCCTCCCCATTAATGAACTCCCTTCATTTTTTTTGGGGTACATTCCCATGCTTTCTTTATTGCTTCAGTAATATCAGTCTCTTTTAACAAAGCCAATTTTGGTTCCCTCTCACTTCCCTTATCCTCATCATTTATGTCCCTTCTAACCCCTCATATTTTCAATTCGCTTTGTCTGTACAATATAGCATCAGTGATGTTAATGGGTCGGTTGCATTTGATGCATGAAATTCTGATGCAAATCTATGTTTGGTTAGGTTTTAACTAATATGAAGAAGATTACATTTTGTAATGCTGATTCACTCAAGTGGATGCATCAGGATTACATTGTTGGAATATATGAATGGATACTAGAATATTAAAAAAAAAAGACATTATTTACCCCTAAATCCTCTGTGGTCCTTCTCCGCCTGACCATCCATTCACCCCTTCCAACTATAAAAATGAATTTTTATTTTCATGTTAACTAAATAAAATATATATAATATATTTGATTATCATATTTTTAAATGGCATACCAAGCTAATGTAATCTTCATTGCATTCCCACTGATTTTACAAACCACACACCTAAGCAGTGGGAGCAGACTAACGTTATTGGTCTCAAGTTTATACATCCATTCATGGACAATACTCTCTCTTGTTACTTATTATAAGATAGACTTTGTTCCCTTTCTTAATTCCCTTTCATAACATAATAGTCTTTGGAGATATCTCAACATTTAATGCTTTTTTTATTTTTATTCCCCATTTAATTGTAGAACCCTCTCGTGTTTTTCTTACCCATTATCTGTAATATAATTTTTCACCTATGCTCTCCCATTCACCCTCTTCATAAATAAAGGTGTTTTTGGAAGAAAAATTACATTTTTTAATATATTTATCGTCTTTGACTAATTTTAACCAACTTTTCAAATATCATGATTCAATTAATTGGATTTTACAAAAGGGATGCGAAGTCCAAAGATAGGTTTTACCAACAATGTCTCAAAGATCTTTGTTGAGCCATAGCCTTTCATGTCTAAAATCTAAAACCAAAACCCAATACTTTTTTTGTTTGGGTGAGAAAAATCTTCAAGCCACTGCAGATTTTTTTCTTTTGACATTCCAGATACTCAATCAATGAGCACAGTCATCTTCCTTCCTCTGAAATGCCGAATCCAGTGTCCCCCAAATCTCAGGTTGCTAGCCTGCTCTTTTTCAGTTCTTGGATTCATTGTTTGCAACTTTGCATTCATACTTATCAACAATTCCAATATATCCTTCTGGTACATGATGATGTCAATCAATGCCCATTGTGTAGAACGTTTTATTTTTTTAATTTCATTGAGCCTTAAAAAGTTTGAAAGCAGTGGATTGGACAAACGGGTTTATTTGGCGGACAGTATTTTGTCTGAACTCCCCTTTTATTTATTATTTTCCTCAGCACAATCCGAATTAGTTGATGGAGAACACCTACGTTATTCATGGACTTCATTCAAAGGTGTGATCTTTATTAAACAAACCCAGCTTCCAGACAGGAAAAAGGTAGGAAACAACAACAACATGACATATACCAGAATTTGAACAATAGATCCAATTTATTCCATAATTTGACTTTAACTATCTTTCACATTGCCCGAAGAAAAAAAGCAGAAGAGAACATTCTGCACCAACCTCCCATGCCCATACAAATTTCAACAGAAATGAAATCGATCAATCGAAAGCATACTAACTACACAAAATAACCCTTGTTATTACAAGACACAAGCAAGATAGAGTGAAGAAAAACAGAGACACGAAGTCCCTTGAAGACCATTTTCGAACCTCCTTAGCTTCAACCCTCAAGCTCTTGGCCCTCCTCAAAGCATCAACCTCTTTCAGTAAATCAAACTCCAAACCCTTCTTCTTCAGCTCCTCCACACACTTTCCCAACAAGCTCCTGTCTTCCTTCTCTCTCTCCAGAAGCTTCTCCATGTGAGACTCCACGTCGCTCTTGTACCTCACGGCCCAGATGAGACCCAGAGAGAATAACAGAGAGCAAAGAGATGGGATCCACGATCTGTGACAGGCCTTTTCCATGTGGGGTTTGGATGAAGACGCGGTGTTGAAGAGGAGCATGAGAGATGTCGAGTGGAACAGGAAGAAGAAGATGTAGAGCATTGTGATTTCCTTACGCACAGAGTCGATTTGGGTCTCTTTGAGCGCGATTCGATTGAGGATGAGATCCTCCTCTTTGAGCCATTGCTTCAGGAGAAGCCTGTGCGTTGGGGTTTCTGCGATTTGGTGAAGTGGGTGTAGTAGCTTCCATTCCATGATTGAAGACCTTGTGCTCTGGGGATCTGATTCAGCCATTCAGATAGAAGAGTGAGAGACGCAGAGGAACTAGGCAGTATGTGAATCGAACAAGAACAGAAGTAGAAGAAACAAGGGGCTTGGCTTCTTTAAACGGTACTATTTTTCGAATCTCGTAACGGTCATATTGAGAACGAATTTCCAGGATTGCCCCCCTCGGTTACGTCCTTCGGTCCTCGGCCTTGTACGGCTGAGTTCTAACGGCTAGTGGAGGTGATTATTATTATTATTAATAATCAAAAGAAATTGGTTTTCTGAACACCTCTAAAATATTATTGGCTTCGTTTGGAAATCCGTTGGGAAAACGGACACAGATTCCTAGGTGCTTTATGTGAGAGGAATTTTGTCTCGGCTTGCGTGAGAATGGATTTTGGGAGCCAAAACGGCCTTCCCAACGGAAAACCAAACGCAGCCATTAGCAAGTTGCTTATACTCAAAGGAAAGTTCTTTCGATAAGAAAAGAAAAGAAAAGAAAAGAAAAGAAAAGTTCTAGCTTTAAATGGTTCTCTCTCCTCAAGAGCACTTGAGATGATTTTCTTTTGGATGATTCTTTTGTATGCAAGAAGTCTCTTATGAGCAACAGGAGGGCAGCACCGAAACCGCTATCTTTTGCAACCTTGAGGTTGATGGTTCTGTCCTTAGTTCAGGTCGGAGTGTTTGCGGAGGGGTTATTTGCACAGATAATAACTGGTGGATATGTGGATATAGCTGTAAACTCTCTAGTGTTCCTCCCGCCATTCCAGAGTTATAGCCATAATTCATGGTTTACAATTATGCTGGATTCATGAGTATAGGAACGTTAGAGTAAATTCAGATTGTATTGAAGCTATTAATTTAGTTACTCGTGGTTGTGATGCGAGCACCCTTTCAAAGATATTGTTAATGAAACCTGGATGTTAGTGGCTAAAAATTGGAACATTGTGTTTCGCCATGTACTAAGGGACAGAAACATGTTAGCTGACATGCTAACCAAAATGGCTCATGATCTAGTAGAAAACTTTTATTTTTATGAGCAACCACCCCTCCTGTACTCCATATAGTGGTTGAAGGGGTATTTCCACCCTCTTTAGCTTGATGTATTAATATGTTTAAGTAATGGATTTCAGAGTTATATTCGAAAAGAAGATGTCTCTTATGAGTTATTATACTTTTCCCACACTACTTTTAAATTATTACTTTTAGTATTCATAAAGTGTTTATTCTAATACCTCATAATAAAGGGCTAATATTTAGTTAAAAATAACTATCCATGGACGCTTCTTGGGGAACTTAAACGACTTTCACACTTCTTCTTTGATTTGTAACCTATGACAGAATCAAAACAACATATCAAGCTCTTGGTCACTTTCTAATGAGAAATACTTGTATACTTCGGAATGCCATGTTCTTCATACTCCACCCAATAAAAATATTTTAAATGTCCTCTATTACATATATCATATAAATTTCTCCTAACTATTTCTCTTTTTTCATAATAAATATATATTATAATGGTTTATGGAAAAGAGAAATAATTAGGAGAAATTTATGAAATATAGGATCCATAATAGAGAATATTTGGAACATTTTCATTAAGAAGAATATGGATGACGTAGCACTTCGAGAGCATGATTAAAAAAAAATGCAATGTTAGTATCTTGCAAATCACATTGGCAAAAAAAAAAATGTCTTGCAAATCCCACCAGTTGGTTTTGCAAGAGAAAAGTATCAGTATTGTGTTTGTTACCCAACATAAATTGCAAATGTATTATACTATCCCCCATCCTAATTATAGGATAAAGTTTACTAATTTCACGGTTTTTAAAGAGTAATAGTCAATACTAATAGCTCCGTTCCTAAATATGATATGTAATATGTGTAAATCACAAATGATGTTTTATATTTTAGACGAAATGAAGTAGAATATTAAGATCCATAATTAATGTCCTTGAACTTGCAGCAAAACGGGGCTTTTCAATCTTACTTGTGTGTGAAGTATCTAAGAATTAAAAGGCTTTTCAATCTTACTTTGCCTCATAATTAGGATTGAAGGGAGTACCCAT
>JANTPZ010093180.1:0-13979 GCA_025593235.1 Vachellia pachyceras | reverse complement strand
ATGCTAAGAGCTAAATTGAAAGTACTAGATATGTCTTATGGAAATGGAACAGGTAACTTCTGCTACCTAATATCCTTTAAATTCAAGGTCCTGTGAAAGCATAAAAATAATCAAGTGTTTCTGTTACAATTTCAGAAGTGTTTCTTGACATATTCCTTGTTTGAGGATTGCATAGGTGCTATATTATGTATGGATTTCTCTTCAGTGTGGATGGCATAGAAAGTATAGTATATGCATATTATTCAACTGTTAAGCGTTCCTTTATTAGATGTCCTTATGTTGCACCAGCTAACACAGCTCTTGTATATCACCATGGGAAGCTTCTAGCGCTCTCTGAAGAAGATAAACCTTGTAAGTACAACTTCTATCGGTTAATTTTCTGAGAAGTATATAGATTCTGATTTAATCTGAAATTTCATTGAATAAGAGCAAAGACTGAAAACACTTATTGGGTGTCTCTTTAAGCCAGTTTAATTGTGGTCTATATGGGTTCTTCCTTTCTTGAGGGATTAAACTAATTAACGTTTATTTGATTTCTTCTTAATTGGGACTGAAAGTTATTTATTTATTTTTGGTAGATGCCGTTAAAGTTTTTGAAGATGGGGATTTGCAAACTCTTGGCCTACTGGACTATGACAAGAGATTGAACCATTCCTTTACTGCTCATCCAAATGTTGACCCATTTACTGGTGAATTCATCATCAAATTATAATTTTTTAATCTGATTTGGTGAAATAGCTTTATGACTTTATCAAACCATAATATTCCTGCTTGCAGGTGAGATGTTCACATTTGGCTATTCACATACGCCACCATATATAACTTATAGGGTAATCTCGGAGGATGGATATATGCATGATCCTGTACCTATAACAATATCAGAGCCTATTATGATGCATGATTTCGCCATCACGGAGAATTATGCGATATTTATGGATCTTCCTTTGTATTTTAGACCAAATGTACTGCAGGTTTTTTACTTTCATAACTTTTCATGGATGATGATACAGAAACAGAGTCTTCCATATATCTCTCATCTACTGCGTATCAAAATAAAAAATCCTTTGCTCTGCTCATGTACTTTGATGAAACAGCTTTAAATAAAACATCTATAATTGTATGACGCTAAGAAGGATCCGCAGCATGAATTTTACTTTTAAAGATAAAGTAAGTATCATCATGATTGTTTACCTTAATTCGAAGTATGAACTATTAAGTGGGGTGTGAAGAATAAAGATCTTAAACGTTGGTGATTCTCTTCTGCATGTTTTGTTTTGTTTCTGTTAAGTACCAATTAAGGTAGTTTATAAAACTTGTTTTGTTGAATGAAATTTATTTTTTCAGGAAATGGTGAAGGAGAAAAAGATGATATTCTCATTTGATTCAACCAAAAAAGCTCGTTTTGGTTTACTGCCTCGATATGCTAAGAATGAGATGCAAATTAGGTGGTTTGAGCTTCCAAACTGCTTCATATTCCAAAATGGTGTGTTTATTTGTCAAATTATCATCGATTGTTCAGAACTTTTTTATAATATTTTGCATTTAATGTCTCGAATTATCATTGATTGTTCAAAACTCCTTTATAATATTTTGTATGAATCTTCTGTTCTAGCTAATGCTTGGGAGGAGGAGGAGGATATCGTTTTAATTACCTGCCGTCTTGAGAATCCAGATCTGGACATGGTTGGCGGTGCAGTCAAGGAAAAGCTTAATAATTTTGCAAATGAGCTGTAAATAACCTCAGTCCTTTTGTCATTAGTGGAACTCTAAATACTGGATGAGTTTTGTTTCTTCTTATACGTTCTTTATTGTTTTAGGTATGAAATGAGATTCAACATGAAAACTGGTCTAGCTTCACAGAGGAAACTATCAGCATCTGCTGTAGATTTTCCTAGAGTGAACGAAACCTATACTGGCAGGCAAGTTCATCTCATCTGTTTTGGGAGAATTCAGGGTATTTCATTATTCAAAGGCTTATATGAGGAGAGGAACTTCTCTGAGTAATCAAAATCTAGAACTGGATTCTGAACTTGTCCATTAAGTTTGTAGTTGTAATTTTCAATATCCTTCCTCTTCTTGTCTTGTGTTTTAAGGGGATAAAGATAAAGCAATGCTTCCATAAGTGATGTCCAAATAATGTTCTAAGATAAAACTAGGATAGTGAATATGATTAATGCTTGTTTTCCATCACCTGTATTTACTATCTGCATTCCCAAAATCAGGAAGCAGCGATACGTATATGGAACCATATTAGACAGCATTGCAAAAGTCACGGGGATTATCAAATTTGATTTGCACGCTGAACCAGATACTGAGAAGACAAAGCTTGAAGTTGGAGGAAACGTTCTGGGTATCTATGACTTGGGGCCAGGAAGATTTGGTTCCGAGGCTGTTTATGTCCCTGGTGTGCATGGCACCGATTCTGAAGAAGATGATGGATACTTGATATTTTTTGTGCACGATGAGAATACGAGGTATAATTTTCCTCTTCACACAAAAGAGTGATTTTAGGGCTCATTTTGTACATAACGGGACCGAGAGTAGGGAATTAGGAATGTGAAAACTTCCTATACATGTTTGAAGCTCTCTTTTCAAGAAAGTTAATTTGCTATGCAATGATATTTTGCTTGCCATTTTAAGAAGAACGAAGTCTAAGAATGAATTTTGATCATATTACTGCAGAAAATCAGCGGTGCACATCATTGATGCAAAGACGATGTCAGCTGATCCTGTTGCTGTTGTCGAATTGCCACATAGAGTTCCATATGGTTTCCATGCGTTCTTTATGACAGAGGTTAGTGTTAATCAACTTGTTCATCCTTCATATCACTCTAGTTCGGTCTATCTCCCACTTGATCCTATCTCCTCACTTTATGATTTCAACGTTGAAAGTTGGTAAAGCTACAAAGAATGTGCTTGAGATAGAATTTCAGAAAATTGATTTTGACAAGCAAGAAAGTCTTCAGATAAAATATTACGTTAGCTAATGAGCTTTAAGCTTAGACATATTTAAGTGTGTTCAATGCCATATCAAAATGACCTAAAATGGAACAAAACTGGAAAACCAAGTCCAAATTCTTCATGAGCATGTCAAAACTGATTTGAGGGCCACTTTAATATTATTAAAAATTGATTTTGGTTAAGTTAAACATGAGGAAGAAGTTGGCAGTATGAGGAGTTGTTGGAAAAACCTTCAAACTAATCATAAAAGTTTCGTGGGAAAACAATGTTTTCAGCTGGATTTTTTTCCCAACACATCCTTCATGTTTAAATTATTCCCTCATCCTTCCATCAACTTCCTCATGCTCAACTTAGCTACAATCACTTTTTTTTAAATAATCTTAAACAAACCGGTCCTAATCCGTTCAGTTCTGGTTGAATCCCTGTTTTTAACCAAAAGCCTACTCTTTTTCCATTTTTCTTTTCTCAATGCAAAGTTTTAGCACGATGCAGTATTGGGTATATCACTATGCTACAAGTTGCTTATTTTTCTGGTAGATTTATAGGATCCAGCAAATCTGCACAATTAAATGGAAGATAACCCAAGCAATATGTTGCCTATGATACCCCACTAGGGGCGAAAATAATGATGAAACCTGGTGTACCACACTCACAGAACACAACGCATATTTAAGAAACAGTTTTACCCAATTTCGCAAATAGCGATGTTTTAGACTTTTTGGTTTTGTAATTTGTACTGAAACCCTTCAAAAATTAATAAAATGATTTACTGACCCAATGAAGGGTCATGCGATAGATGAAAAAAATTAAAAGATCTGATACCTGATGGGAAAGTATGATCCTTAGTTCTAAGCTCATAGGCTTAACTTATTTCAACTTCAGTACATAAAACTAGAATATACTTTCTTCGTTGATGGCATGCGAAAGTTGCAACTATACATGAGTTGAAGAAAGCAGTGTGTGTGTGTGTGTGTGTTCTGTTTTCTCCCTCCTCTCTTACATCTGCATTCTAACAAGTCATGGTTCTTTTCACAGGAACAACTGCAAGCACAGGCAAAACTGTGAGATTTTTAACTTGTCACAGAATGCATCGTCTGGTGCCATCGTACTCCGTTTACACATCCTTCTCATTTACAAGTTTGTTTGTTCACACACACACACTGAACACAACCGTACGATGCAGGCTCTTGTGATTATAAAACTGGTGTATTTTCAAGGGCAAATTACATTTACTGACCTCCAACTTCACAAAAATGATATATTTATGTATATATCTGTATATATAAATTGCTATTAAAGAATTATTTGAGGTTAGCTAAATTTTAACTTCTAAAAACAACAATAATGTTCACATATTGATTGTGACGGTCATTTTATTAAATGGAAATTTCAAATCTTTTTATTTTTGTATATAGTTTTTTTTTACCTTTTAAACTGATGTTTTGGGCAATCAAATATTTCAATTGATGTAACGATGTCCTGTAGCCTCAACCCATCAACCTAGACTATAAAGAGAAAGCAAGGTCCAGATTTTGAATATCCACTATAAAGTGAAAAAGTGAGTAATGTGTGGGGTGTATCACATCATTCTTGAATCACAAACAAATAAAATAAAGACATCTATAACGATAATGTACATATTTGGGAAAGAATTTTTTTCAATAGTGAATATAAGTCAAGACAAGATCATCTCGAAATCCGGAAAATCATTTCGAAATCTTAACCCCTTGGTGAAGCTGAACATTCAGTGAGCAATTTTTTTCAGAAAATAAGAAACACACACAAGTCATGATAAAGCATGAGTTTTTTTTTTTGGAGGGGGGGAATTAACAGGTATGGAAGTATAAAAAAGAAGAGCTTCTAAATCATAAAGTTGGTAACCATTGAATCCAGACTGATGTTCTCACATTCACAAGTCAATCTCGGTGGACCAGTTCAAAAACAATTAAAACTATTATTTCACTTCATCTTCCATCTATTTAACAAATGAACCAAACCAAGGGAAGACCAATTACAGAATGATCTCAATCCCTTTAACCAAAGTAACCGAGCCAAGAATGAGTTGCCTGTGAGGGTGGTTTCCTCCTTTCAAGAAGGAAGAGACAAAGCCTTCAGCCTCTTCGCCTGCAAAATTTTGATCCTTCTATTAGACTCATAATGAAACATGCAAATAGAACGATACAATAAAAAGAAGGCAACAGAAAAAAAAATGATTGTTGAAGATATATAATGGAGAAATAGAATCAATTAATCATACAAGTCTAATTGGACCCGGAAGGCCTAAAAAAATAGCCATGCCAAGCTCAAGGTCATGCCCACTCAAAGTCAAACACGCAAAAAAATATATTGATGCAGTCCTTAATATAAAAATTAGTTACTAATTTGAATAAATTAAGGAACCAGATAAAGTTTTTAATTATAACAAATGTGATTTGATCTCTTTAAAATGATATTATATATCACTTTATAATTTATATACATTAATTTGAAAAAATGATAAATATTAGACATAAAATATATTGAAATCTTGTATTTTGGACCAAAACCAACCCACTAACACCTATATTTAGCACCGGAGGGGTAATAGACATTGTGAAAAGGAGAGAGGAAATCCCTCTCCATCTCAGATACGGAGTAATAGACATTGTGAAAAGAAGAGAGAGGAAATCCCTCTCCATCTAAGATACGAAACAAGGTCAAGGTTCCTAGTACCTGAGAAAATCCACCAACTCAGAAGATTATCATTTGATAGCCATATTTGGGGCTCCATGAATCTGCATGCTTCCCCTCTCTCGACCAAATAAGCTTCCATTGTGGATGTTCCCAACCACGGACACTGACATGTCATGATGATTTTTTGATGAGCCAAAAATCTCATTGTTGATCAGAGAATGGCCAGAGGAGGATGTATTGGCAGATATTGATAAGGGATTAGAACCATTGTTCTTGTCTTTTTCTGAAGCAACATTGGAATTGCTATTTTCAAGCTTCTTTGTATTCAGAAAGCGACCGCCACACCCTCTTGCCCTCCTCATAGCATGTAGGTGACGTGATTCATGAAGATATGGCTGACGAAAGAAAATTGAAGTATTGTAATAATATGATCTCTTAAATGCAAGACAAATAGAGGGTAAACAAAGTAGTTTGAATCCTCTGCAGTAGTGTAGTAATATCATAGGAAAGATAATTATACAAAGAAAAATGAGTGCTCATTTCATTAATTTGGGCATATACCGACACACAGTTGCGAATGTAGAAACTGAAATGCTACACTTTGTGAATGTAGAAACCAAAATGCTACACTAAGAACCAGCATACTCATTTTCTCCAGGGTCACCCCGGTTGCTCAGGCATGGACTACTTACAGTATTTCATTCACTAAAAAATAAGAATTGCAGTAAACAATCTAAGGGATTTTTTTCCCTTGCAGAATTATAAAGAGATTTTATATTGTTCTCACATTAGTTGTTTGTCTTTTAAAACCTCTATACTCTTGGCATCCACTCAATAGTTAACATGAAAATGCTGAAATTGAGGATGAAATTAATTTGGACAAGTAAATCAACATGTCAGTCATACCTTTCTAGCTTTAATAACTTTTCTTTCAAGCTCAGCCTTAGCACGGGACTGCCTTCGCCTCAAGATGCCATGATACTGCTTTGCATTGACATAAACAGGCTCCTCCTCCATCTCAAGAGGCAAAGGCATTCTAGCATGGTTCATTCCATAAAACTGGGGATTTATCTAGCAACATGACAGTAGCAGTTTAGGGGGGTGGAAATCAACAAGAACTTAATATATTTATTCAGTTAAATAGGAATCTTGAGAAATGTAAGAAGCATCACAAGTAGGAAAATGTGGGGGAGAATAATTGAAGTTGAGGGAAAGGGGTATTGAGGAATACATAAGTAAATGCATGCACCAGGTAGTTACATGGTTGTGAAGTCTTTCTGGAGTAAGAAAGAGATAGAGAAAAAATGGAGTTGGGGGGGGGGGGATGAGTTATACACGAACTTTTGATATTTGTTTCACTTTTTCTTTCACTTCAAAGATACTTTTTAGTTTTAACATTCCCTTTTTATGGCAAAGCAACGTTATGTACAATTATAAATACACAGAAAATCACTCTATTGCTGATACCAAACAACAGTTAGCATACAGACCATATTTTGAGGCGGCCCATGAGATGTCAAGAGTCCAGCATATTGTGCATCTGAGTATGGGTAAGAGGTTAAAACCTGCATGCATTAGGAAAAACCATACAAGCTTTTATGTCTCCCACCCCAAATCAAAGGCTGCACAAAATTTAAGATTCAGTAAATTGCCAAAATATTTTTCTAAAACAAAAGAACGGTATTGACCCTGACATGATGAGGGAGACATTAACTGGCTATAAACCTCAGATCAGAACTACTGGTTCCTCTTTCTCATATTTTTGAGAAGGGATTTTTAGATATATCTTACAATTGAATGACTGACAAGTTCGGCTTGGGAATTTGAACCAGGGTGTTTGCCCATGGCATTCGGTGAAGAGGACAAAACATATTTGTTGTTTTGGAGCTCTTTGTTGACATTCCCACCTGAAATCAACAAGAATTTCTTCGGATATCATATGGTGTTTGTGTGCATGCATTATTCATAGTAGGACCAAGTTAAATTACTTCCCACTTATGTTCTACTACCAACAGAAGAGAAGGGAATTTGAGAAAAATGATGAAGAAAATTGTAAACTTATACTATCAATTCTTGGTTTTCCTTGTCCTCACTCAAGGGACTGCCTATCATTTTCATCATTACAGGAGAGGTATGGCATGCAATATCCTTAATCTTCAGGTATCTTGAATTAAGTGTATACAATACAACACCCTTAAGTAAGGTCTCGTTTTCAAACCTAATAGATCCGGGGGGGAAAACAATAGTGCTTACTTCTATTTAGAACATGACAATGGTCAATTCTTAACTAATCAATAGTACTGAAAACTAAATTAGCAGTAAAAAAAAATTATCACATCACACAAGTTGTAGTGTATAAAAGGATAGATGTTAAGATTATGACGCAACATACTAAGATGTCAAAACACAGACACCAAACAAACGTACCAACTGCAGAAAGTGAAGATGAAACCATAGGGTCTATCTGCTTATGAAAATCAACTTTATCTGCTCCTTCATTAGCTGATGAATTCACGACTGAACCGCTTATTTGATAGACTGAAGATGATTTAGAGGCATTTTCCTCCACGCCACGCCACCATGGCTGAGAGTAAATTTCAGAATGAAACTGAATCTGCCCTCCAACTTCATACCTCCTATCTTCCACATCAGGTTTTCCTGGCATCCTTCCCAAGTTTTCCCTGGAAACCAAACAGGTATTACGAAAAACAGAAATCAAAGTACAGATACACACACAAGTAAATGATCAAATAGAACCCAATTTGTAACTCCATTGGAGAATTTGAAAAGAAAAACACAATGAAGTTAAGACTAATTCAAAGGCCTACAAGAGATGCCATGTATATGAGCAAAAGGAAACGAATTGAATTGCTTATATTTCCCGCAATTAAAGCAGAGTTCTTCAGCTGGGTGTTTCCCACAGTGAAAGACTACATCGCTACCCTTCCCTTTACTAAAATGCACTCTAAAGTATTTTCCCTTCTTTTCTTACCAACCAAACAGACACCCAGAAGAAAATTTCTAGTTCCCACAAGTTCCCAAATCAGGTAAAACAGAATCCCCTTTAGAACTTATTGGGGAATCTAAATCAAAGCAAGAGAATTTCATGAGTTATGAGCAGGAAACTCTGAAGAACTTACTCCAGGTTGCGAAGCAACACAAGAACAAGACCCAGAAGATTTAGGATTCAGAGCCCCAATTACATTGAAATGAGACCCATTCTCTCTCTGCCTCTCTTAAGAGAGACATACAGGAGACGAGGATGATGGGAATGGAGAAATATAGGTAAAAGAATTAACTAAACGGGCGTAAAAGAGAGGTGAGAAAATGTGAGCCTGGGTCCACTGTGGAGAAGAAAATGTTCTACTTTTTTTTTTCTATCCACTGTGAAGCCGGATCATGACAAAGTTTGGAACTTTGGTTTGGTTTTAGAAATGGAAAGGGAAAAAGATCTTTTTTTTTTCATTTGTTACTCACGCAAAGGTCGTTATCGGTGTCTCCTCTTTGGAAGAAAAAAAACGAAAACATATTAAACCTAATTATTTGAGTGTGATATTTGTGTGTGATGGAAGAACTAGCACACGCTTTGACAAGAATATCCTTTGCTGTTTCTTTTTCCAAACTCTTATTTTATTATTTTCCAATTGATTTCAAAATTTTAATTCTATTTCTAAAAATTGGTGAAAATTTCCCATTACAAAATTTATAACTTTAAAATGCCTAAACACCCGAGCCCTCAAGTGCGCACATTTCTTCTTCATCTTTGTGTAACATATCTTCTCCTGCATAATTATTTGAATGAGGTTGAATTCAAAGATTATTGAATCCAATTAGACATATCTCTTTTTTTAAAAAAATTTGTTCACATATATTCAGATTTGAAAGTCAGTTGAATAATGGTTAGCAAGTAAAACATCATATTATATATTCAAATTTGATAATAAACTCAAACACTAATAGTTATTTTTAAAAAAATAATTTTTAATTATGATTGGATGATAAGAAAAAACAATTAAAATAGAGTAATTAAAAAGAAAATTTATAATTAAGTTCCAAATAGATGAATTAATAAATAAAATGTCTGAAAGATTTACAAAGTTACATAAGATCTCAGGATTAGCTGCTGAAGTTGTTAATGAAGGTTGGTAAAGTTGTTAACAACTTCAGTAACTACTTTAAAATTTGATGGTAATTTTATCAATCTTTTTAGAATCTTTTATTTATTACGTATTTTATTTAAGATCTAGTTGTAAATTTTTATAATTCAAAAAATAAATAAATAGGATTCACCAGCTTGATGGTTTATGGGCAATTTGGCCATAATAGATAGTCTACCTCATTAGTGAGCTAACCTAACTGAGACACTTTATTTTTTTTAATATATTATTGATCCATTAATTCATTGAGACTGCAACTTTTATAATTTTGTATGATTTTCTTAAATTTAGAGTTGTTAATTTTTAATTATTTTATTCTTGAGCGTCAGATAATTAAAAGCTTTCTCCTGCATGCTGACACCTGTCCCAAGGTATACAACGTGTCTTAATCATAACGACATGGGTGGTCCCCACAAGGAAGACCTAGACAGTTGCCACGTAGTCGGTCTTTAAGAAGCATCATTATTAGTCAACGCTCCACCAACTTAACAGCCGTTTACAGACGGCTTGGCTTACCTCCTTTCTTGGCTTGTCGTTTTCCCACGCAAGCTGTAAAACGACGTTTTGTGCTACGAATGAATTCAATTCACCTCCATGGAAATTGAAATTATTTACACCCGTTTACCAAATAGTTGACTCACAAAAACATTATCCCTGTTTGTGAGTTTCAAAACTATATTAATGTAAATTAAGATAAAACGTACCTCCACAGTACTCATATAAATAGTAATTATATTGAAAAACGGTTTCTACTGTCAACTGAAATAAGCGTAAGTTTAAATCTAATTGTCAATTTGTTAATGAACAACATACAAGTACATATGTGTTTTTAACATAGAGACATATTCTGACTTTAGTAAACCTTAGGATACAACTTACCTAAATTTTTTGCTATAAAAAAATTGAAATTGTTGAATCTACATTATTCTTAGAAAACAAAATTTTCAAACCAAATAGAAGTACTTAGTTTTTTTGTAAATTTTATTTTTTTAATTATTATAGTCTTATTTTTCTATGAATCAACTGATATTTTATACTTTTTTATCCTATTACAAGTTATTTGAGTAATTAACTGGTCTGACTCGAGAAATTTTGGCTCACAATAAAAGCATCTTACTACCTCTAAATAATTATTGTAACTGTATACCTAATGCATGAACACAAGTTCAGGGTTAAGTTGAAACAACCCCTCACCAGTTGATAAGCGTTTACTAATATTATTACGATGTTATTTATTTACATATTTAGTTGAAATTTATTCTAACACGAACTTTAAAAATTAACATTATGCTTTTCAGTAATATGGATATTTTACACTGATTAATCTTTATAAACTATACTGAATTATGAAAATAATGATAACATGATTATTTCTTGTATTAAGCTTAACAAAAAAAATTATTTTATTTATATCTTTATTTATCAACAAATGGAATATATCTACAAGAATCATATCTAAGGTTATGGTTAGGGTAAAGGAACATCCCAGAAATATTTCTCAGATACATGCAATGTTCCTTAATACTTTAAAGGAATCAATTGAAAATTACTTGTGGATTCATGCAATGTTTAGATTACACAAATAGAGTTTGGGAAGATCAGAGTTGATGATTCAGCATAAAAATGCTCTTAAACAAAATAGCCAAAGATTTAACCCCTTGCCAATGATTTACCCAATCTAAATAATTGTAATAGCAAGTCATATAGTCAAATAAATGCTTTTGCATCAGTGTGTGTTTAGGAATTCATTGAGAGAAAGGAATGACGGATTTTAAGATGATTTTATAAATTTCGATTTACGTGCACCGTTGGGAAGAAATGTTCCCAAACATGCACTAAGCTGACAAAAAGATGCTTTTCATTCAATCTGAAGAGGTATTGGTACCGTTTGACAAATTGTCATAAGCACTTATAACCACATTCAACAGTCTTTTTCCGCAAAATGAAATAATCCCCTCCATATATTTGCCTCAACTTGTGTGAAAGTACCTATAAGTACTTCTCGACCGTGTTACCAAACGGACACATTATATAAATTAGTTTTTTTTATGCATATCCATTCTTTCTTCATAAAGCTTCACACAAAAAGTACAATACCAAACCTCCCACTTGATGGGGAGGTGGAGGTGCCACTGAAGCAATATGCTCGTGGCATTGTACTGTTTAATATAATGAATGATAAAAATGTTAATTTATTTTTTATTATAGCAACAAAATTGTTTAAATCATACCCCTCTTCCCCTGCTATAAAGTTAATTGGAAACTTATTTTTAATTTTAAATATAATTATTAATCTATTTTCTCAATTATGTTTTTATTATTTTCTTAATTTAATTTATATATATAATTTAATGTTAGATGAAAGTATTTTAGAAGATTATTTTACATTTTAATTAACTAATTTATTTTTTACTATATCTAAATTAGTTAAGCAACTCTTAGCTAGAAGTCTATGGCTTATGTGCATTTAACAAGGCTCTCTAATGTTTAAAAAAATAGAATCACAATTAGATCGTAACCAAGAGATATAATATCTAATAATTTTGATAACTTGTCAATCATAAATGAAAGTAACCCGTTGATATGTCATGATAACTTTTTAGATATTAAGTTCATTGGTTATAACTTGTGATCTAACCATGATTCTCCTTGAAAAATACTTGTCATGTCTTATATATAAAGTCCCATATATATATATATATATATTAATTTGTACTACAAATAAGATTCTGTGTTTAAAAACAAAGTGGGTAACCCTTTACATTAAGTATAGCTAGTATGATTTCTAATTTTCTATTCATATTTCACCATGTCCTTGCTTAATGCTACTTCCGATTCTTAGTATAAAAACTAATCACCCTTTTGAAAAATTAAACAAACTAAATAAATTACTTGATTGTAATATATATTATAAAAATATGTGTATTATTATATTATATCTTGGCTATAGGTCAAACAAATTAATTTAAAGAAAACTGTTAAATATATATTAGCTTTTTTAATCTTTCTGAAAATGGTTAATTAACCTTTATATTAAGGATACATGGAGCAAGAAAGAGGCATTAATTGTTATGTGTTTAGCAAGTGGAAGACACGTGGGTGAGGCACGTGTGGGTGAGAGGGACCCGAAAGGGGTGATGAGTGGTGAGTAGGCTGAAGCGTAACACGTGGCAAGGAAAGAAGGTGTTGAGGTGGCAAAGAGCTGAACCACACACATGCACAACTGTACAATAATTTCTTTTTGGTCCACATACACTGTACCTTATTAAAAGTACACTGAACACTGTATTTCCCACTGAAGTCTAGTACATGTTTGATTCTCTCAATTCCTGATTCCTACTTAGGAGTGCGTGTAATATGATCTTTTAAAAATACGGTAAAGAAATGTTTTTACTTAAACTGATGTAAATATGTAAAGGAGGTTATCTCGTTTTACGAAAACTACTGTTGAATATGCTTTTGGCTTTTACAATCACTCTGCCAAACAAAGCCATGGTCCTATTTGGTAACACTTCTTTAGAGTTTAAAAACCTGTTTAACAGTGTTTTCCGTGAAACGAGATAATCTCCTTCATGTATTTATCTCAATTTATGTAAAAATACTTCTTTACATGCTCCAAAACAGGCCCTGTAAGGTCAATGACTTTTTATTTCGAAAGTTTTTTAAAAAATAGAGAGATAGAGGAGCATATTCTTTTTTCTTTTTCTTTTTGTTTTTGATAAAATATAGAAGAGCATGTTCTAATAGTCTACGGGTTTGTTTGGGGAGGCCGTTTGCCTCCCCAAAAGCCATTCTTGCGTTTACCGAGATAAAATTTTTCTCACATATTTATTTAGGAATATGTGATCGTTCTTCCAACGGACTTCCCAAACAAGCCCTCTAATAGTTTTTTGATATGAAAACTTATTATTTTAAAGTAAATCAAATTTGTTTAAGTACACATATGTAACATATTTTCAGCAGATGCAAATCTCTTTTAAGTGTATGCAACATATTTACCATTTTCTACATAATTAAAAACATGTTGCATAGAGCTAAAGAAAAATTTCATCAACTCAAAATTGAGTCCTTAGATACATTTACACAATAAATTTTATAATGGGAAATTTTGCAACAAATATTTTTTTAAGAAATTTACAATCAAGTCTCAAGTAATCCAATTAATGAATAAAAGATATCAAAAATTGA
>JANTPZ010093179.1:0-23173 GCA_025593235.1 Vachellia pachyceras | reverse complement strand
GATTTCAGCCCAGCAAGGGAACCTGGTTCAAAGCAAGCAAGCTGCCCCTCTCATTAATACCCCCCATCCCACACCAATCATGTGGTGCTGGAAAGCCGACGCCGGCTGAAAATTTCCGCCTCCCAGCACCACCGGACGATTTCCCTCTGCTCTACCTTACCGCCTCCTTCCAACGCTACACACCTTCCTCAAAGCAAAGGTATCTCTCTCTCTTCTTTTAAGGATTATTCTAATCATGTTTCTTACTACTCTCATCCTCGGGATCCCTCCTCTCAGATATCAGATTATGTTTTCTTCTCACTGTTCTTGTGTTTTTTATACTCTCAGAAGAACAGTCAATTCACTTCCTCTCCTACGCGTTTATAACTCGCCTTTTCTTCTCTGCTCTTCAAAGCTTTCTTAGATCAACTAGAATTTCTCTTGTAAAATCGAAAATTCTCTCTTTTTTTTATGGCTTTTGATTTTATAATTCTGCCTTTCTACCTTCCTTCGCTGGTTTTCCTCCCTTTCTCTTAATTTCCATCAGATCCTTACTTTGTATCTCCAAGAGCTATTTTTGTTAATCCTAGCTACCATCGGATTTAATTTTTGAATGATTTTTCTGGTTTCCTCCTCCTTTTACATACAGCGGCTTATTTTCCTAGTTGATTGTAGGATCTTCCATTTTGATTTCATTGTTTGCCTTTCGTGCCGATCAGCTCCTGACACGGGTATGCTGCGTCCTTGCCCGTGTTTGCCGTTCGTGCCGATCAGCTCCTGATACGGGGATGCTGCGTCCTTGCCTGTGATCGCTTTGGTGCGCTTATTTTTTTTATGGGATAAAATGATCAATTATATAAAATGAAAATAATTATAAAGCTAAAGGTGAGCAGTAATGTGGCTCTTGCATGTTTTAGTTGCTTGATTTTGTCTGAATCACCCAAGAACGCGTTTTTGTTCTTTTCTCGAGTTATAGTCCATCTTTACATCTCTGCTTCGATATGAAAATTTTTTGTGCAGTGGAAGTGTAAATGTAAGAATTTTTGTTACCTGAAATTCAAGAATAGAATATTGGTTTATGGTCAAGCATATCTTATATATGAAGCTTGCTGAAAAGTCATTAATTTGGGCTGTAACTGTAACCATGAATACATGAGGTGGTATTCCATCTTCATTATCTTTGGCAGGAAGAAACAGTAATGCCACTATCATGGGAAAGAAGGGAAGTTGGTTTTCCGCAATCAAGAGAGTTTTTAGTCACCACTCCAAGGAAAAGGTAGTCAATGTAAGCACCCTCCAACCTTAGTTATACAAGCAAATGTTAGTTGCTTGCTATTTATTTATTTTGGCATCCCTCTTAAAAGGGGAAAAACGTTGAAAGCTGGGATTGGGTGCTCCAGACATGTAACAAGTTGAGTAATACTGGACTTAGTGCTATTAATGGACAGACCCATATCAATATAGGGAAGTTTTCATCATCTTTCAATTTTTCCGTGCAAGAGGATAATTAAAATTGCCGTCTTTTTATTCCAAATCTCATCCTCCCAACCCCCTGAACTACATTTTAGCTGGGAAAATTTTTCTTCATTTTGAACCTTGCGAATTTCTACCATACTGGTGTTTAGCTTTTTTTTTTTTTTTTTTATTTACAGGAAAACAGATCATTTGAAATATTTTTGAGTCATCTATGAAGTTGTATTGTGTAGGCCAAAACCAATTTCTGCATTTTTCTAGACTGAGTACAAAACAACTGTAAAAGTCCCAACGCGAATCAAGGACTTCAAATGATTAGTCACTAGTCAGTGTTTGTTCCTCTGCTACAGAGTGGAACCTCCACTATCTGACTCATATACAACCAGATATCCTCCTTTAACCCAACTCAACATCCTCTAAACACCCTAATCAGCACAAAACATGCAACAAAAATCATATACATAATAGAAGACATCCTAAAACAGCAACATAACTAAAGGACACAAAACTAAAACGACAATTTTCATGCATCAGGTTGCTTGATCATTTTAATACGACATCAATTGATGCATTAGTTTTCAAGTCTCCATACCCTTTTTTCTCAATTCAGGAAGTGAAAGTGTGTATGTGGATATGCATGATTCATGTTCATAAGGTGCCACACCTTTGGGTGGCAGGATGGCTTTGTTTCCACTATGCAGATTAACACATGTATTTATCTCACCCTTTTGAATAATTATACCAGGATTCTGAAAAGAAAAACACAAAAGAAAAGAAGAAGAAAGGTCTCGGAAAACTAAGGCATGGAGAGACAAATTCATTCATTCCCCTCTTCAGGGAGCCAAGCAGCATTGAAAAAATATTTGGTGACTTCGAAAAAGAGCAACAATTACTAACTTTCAGGCCTCACACACCTCCTGAGCTACCCAAAACACCACCTTTTGTGGCTCCCAGAGCAGCTTCTCCTGGGGCTCCTTCACCAAAGACTGCTTCTCCAAGATTTGCTTCTCCGAGAGCAGCATCTCCTAGGAGGATTGTTCATCACCACAGACCAGAACCAACGCTAAGGAACCACCATGCCTCAGCTACTAAGATCCAGGCTGCATATAGAGGTTATATGGTAAGTTCTCATGATATTAAGAAGCCCATACAGTTCATTATTCAGTTCTTACATGGTCTTCATGCCTGCTGTTACACGTCTATTGTAAAAAACTGTAGATTGTTGAAATTATAGTAGAATAATGCAGATCATTCTTCGATTATTTAAAGGCACACTCTAGCATTTGAAAAATGGATTATAAATGCACTCCATTTGCAAGTTTTGTGGTGAAAACCAAGGTGGCCTGTTATTTCTGGCAACCTTCGAATTTGTGGGTGTGAGTAGGCTTTGAATACTATGTTAATTAATTTTGCGAAAATATATGTTGATAACTTAATTTGGAGCAGAAATAAATTGAGTCACAATTTTTTGAACAAGATGCCTCATTAACAATTAGCTAGGCACCTTTCCTTGTATGAGTATAAGGGGATGAGTCACATTGTTATGGCTTGTGAATATTGGGGTTTGCCTGTCTCTGGTTCTAGTTATAAAATCCCATCTAGAAGCTTTTAATGGTAGTTAATAGCAGACCTTTCGCAAAATCTATGAAGCATTAATTAATTCTTTCCAAATATGCCTTTCATGATTGTAACCTACTCTCTCTTAATTGGAATATGTATAATTGACTTTGGGATATAGGTTAAAGACGGGTAATTTTGCAATGCCATGACAATTTTTGATAAAAGCAAGAACATCAGCTATTTTTTACTACTTCACTTAATTTGTCTGATTTACTTAAATGGCCTTAGAAATAGGACTGGGGGTAGTACTACATGAGCATTTTTTTTCTGTGTTTTGAATGGAATCTAATGAATTAGTCGCATTTTTCACAACTTTCAAATCGCATGACTTTTTATAAATTTTATATTGATTTTACTTGCTCTACACTGACAACATGAGGGACCTGGCTGATGTGATTTAGTAGCTGCTGTACAGGCCAGGAGGAGTTTTAGAGCTCTGAAGGGTCTGGTGAGGCTTCAAGGAGTGGTGAGAGGACAGAATGTAAAGAGGCAGACGATGAATGCCATGAAATACATGCAGTTGTTGGTGCGGGTTCAATCTCAGATTCAATCCCGGAGGATCCAGATGTTGGAAAACCAGGCACGGTATCAAGCTGAATACAAGAACGATAAAGAAGTGGCAAGTACCTTGGGCAAGTTGACTTTAGGCCATGGAGTAAGCCCTCTGACTTATGAAGTTCTTTAGCTTTTAAGAATGATGCTATTCCAACCTGCAGGCTTTGAAATGCCTGAATATTGGGCTCTCCCTAGACGTTGCATCTTTGCAAGCATGCATAGAATAATTAAATTTGATTTTTAACAGATAGTCTAACTACTAATCCATGGCAGGAGCTTACTTGTGCCAAGAACCAAAGCTTGGCAAACTCGATTTATTCCCTTCAAAGCTAAATATCTCTTCCTTAATGATGCTGCATTAGGGGCTTGGGACTGCATAATTATGAGATTATGCAGTCATATCCGTTAACAGTTGATTGAGTCATCCATCGACCACTGTAGTCTTGCTTATGATGTCTATCGTGCTTGTTTTAAATTTAGCATATAAAGCTCTAGAATTTATGCCGACTTCTCCTGTGCACAGGCTTGTATTTCCAGTTCCCTCATGTTTATGCAAATGAAGCTAATCATTTTTTATAATTTGGAATTTTGTTTCAGTCTGAGGCAGGTAGCCATGATGATTGGGACGACAGCTTACTGACAAAAGAGGAAATAGAGGCAAGGTTGCAGAGGAAGGTGGAGGCAATCATCAAAAGAGAAAGAGCAATGGCATATGCATATTCCCATCAGGCACTACTCTTCAACTCATCCTCCATTGTTACTTTTAAACAAATCATAAGATTTGTTTTCTTTTTCTTTTATTATTTGTCGTCAGTAAAGAGACAAAAAAGGCACAGCCTATATTATTATTATTATTATTATTATTATTTTCCGGGTATTATTATTATTATTTGTGAGATGATTGTGGTCTATCCAATGCATAAAGTACAGAACCGGACTGGCGAGACAAAAATAACTGATCATTGGTCCAAATTAGGACAATGTGGTGTCTCACCCCAAAAGAGAATTGGTCAAAGTATTGGTGGAACCCATCATGAAGGGGTCAAAATCGGTGGCTCAGTTGGTTGAAATTGGATGATTTTTTAAATAAATAATTTAAATTATGTTTCTAAGTTATGATTTGTTCATCATAACATACCGGATCAGCATTGGGACATGAATACTAGTGGGCGAATGGTCAAGAAATGTGTGTATATTATAAAATTATAAAATAAGTATATACATTATAGTATCCTACATAACTATTGCATTTTTATTCTTTTAATTATAAAACACTAACTTTGACATTATATTTTTTCTTATCTACACTTTTTTAAAAAAATTATTATTGTTTGGGAAAATTACCCAGAGGTCTCAAGCAACAAAATTAACCACAAAATGGTTCCAAAAATTCACGATATTACCATAAGGTCTCAGGCGTAACTGCTGAGGTTGTTAATGAAGGCTAGTAAGATTGTTAATAACAACCTCAGCAGTTACTCTTGGGACCTTATGGTAGTTTTGTGAATCTTTAGGACCATTTTGTGGTTTATTCTGTTGCTTGGAACCTTTAGGTAATTTTCCCTTATTGTTTTATATTGGAAAATCAATTTTTGATATAATTTTACTAGTAACTAATTGTGCAAACATCATCAAGACCAGTATGATTACTTGTTCAAATTTTGTCTTCCCAGATATGTTCACAAGATTCATATAGATCTTGTCTTTCATGTGGCATGTGTGCTTTTTAGAACGAGCTACATTCTTGGAAAACTAATTTAAAAACATCTATTAGGTTAAGTAGGACAGCCTGGTTAATTTAAGATATCTCCAGTGTAGTAATTTTGTTGACTTTGCTTGCAGTTGTGGAAAGCCGCTCCTACATCAACCCATACGCCGGAGTCAGATATGCGATCTGGGGGATTTCCATGGTGGTGGAACTGGTTGGAAAAGCAGCTGCCCTCAGCAAATCCACAAGGAGGCCAAGTCGTGAAGAATTTTCAACTGACTCCTCCCAGACCATATTCTGAACAGAAGACTAGTCCACAACCTGCCTCAAGTACCCATAAACAGTACCGCTATGGGTTTGATAATATGGATGCAGCCACACCAAAATCCACTAAATCAGCTGTAGTGGCATCCACTAAACCAGCAAGAACCCTGCAAGCAAACGGCTCGAGTTTGCCAAAGTATTCGAGAGCAAGGGTTGGGGGAACTGATTCACCTTTTGATGTGCCACTCAAGGATGATGATAGCCTCACAAGCTGTCCGCCATTTTCAGCACCGAACTACATGGCTCCAACCCTATCTGCCAGGGCCAAAGTACACGCTAGCAGTAATGTAAGAGAGAGTTTTCCTGGGACTTCAAACACTGAATCAAAGAGGCGACTTTCATTTCCTCTCACGCAAGGAATTGGATACTTTAAATGGACAAAAGGGTCATTGTCCTCAAGCAAGGATCCTAGGTCCCAAAGGATGGTAGATAAGAACCAGTCACTTCAGTCTTTAGGAAACTTGAGTGTGGATTCAACGGTGTCTTTACCCGCAGGGGTTGGAAGGAAGCCGTTTAACAGATTTGCGTGATTTTTATCTTGTGGTGTATTATTCTTTTGACCGTTTTCCCCGTATTTGTCCATGGTGTTGCTATGCGTGATATTGATTTGAGTGTATGATGATAGTTTGAGAGAAAGGATACATTTGTAAACCAATAAAGGGAGATAGGAAATGACGATGGTTGTGATATATAAATATCTGGTTTTCATTGATTGGTTCCACATGCCGAATAAAGTTTGGTTTATTTGTAATTCGTGAGATTCCAAGAGACAAACTGGGTTGTTGGTAACACCTGGAAATCAATTAGGTTGGGAGTGGAGGTCTCCTCCAAGGGAAAAAAGTATAAGCTTAATGGGCGGTCGGAGTCGGACCGACGTAGACTGGGCTTTTAAATTGCTGCAATCTGGTCTCCCTTCTCCACTTTCGTGCCATATGCATGACATACCCATATGTGTGAGAATTGTAATATCATGTTAGGGAGCAAACAAAATAAAAAGATGTGGGGTTACAAGTAATGATATGCTTGCAGAGCCACGTATCTTGCTAAGTCACGATGCATTGGAGTTGACTGGGAATGCTGTCATATCACTAGCTACGTATTTTTCCCCTTACATTAATGAGTACTGGTATGACAGTAGGCAATAATCCGAATATCCCAGGCCTCCACGAATGAGAGTCTACTTCTATTCGTGAATCACAAATATGAGAGAAAAACGTGGTTATTGTTTCTTCTCTATCCTTTATTAATCTTATCGCCATTTGGTCGGCATCAATGAAATCTGCCCGAATTTTCGAAGAGCAGACTTCCATAAGTGGTTTTTTTTTTTTCAAAAGATTAAAGTATTAACAATTACGTATTTAACTTAAGAATAGGAAAGCAATTAATTAATGAAAAGATTAATTAATATGGGCGGGGAGAGGTTGGGCTGGGCCAGCCCAGAAGGAGATCGCGAAAAAGAAGACAGGAATGTGCTATGTAAGGCTGTGCGGGTGCCGAGGGGTGACAAGAGCAAGGCAAGGAAAGGAAAGGAAGGCCGAGAGGACAGCAAGCATGGCTCTGAGACCCACCCCTCTCTGTTTCCGATCTCCCAAGTTCGCTTTCTCTTCCTTTGCCCTCCCTCAGATGGCTACCCTCAGATCTCCCCGCTTCATCATGGCCTCCACCCTTCGTTCTGGTTCCAAGTCAGTTCTTCTCCCTCTCGATCTCCTTTTTCTTTTCTTTCATATTTGCACCTAATCTTTGCACCTCTTCCCCTTTCTATTTTCTTTAATCATTACTCTCTTTTCTCCCTTCTACAATCTCTTTACCTTTTACCTCTCAAATCTGAGCTTCATTTCATTGCCCAATATTTCTTGATTCTTCCCCTTGCCTTTTCACGTGCTTTTCATTCTTAATCGCCCCTTGGTACTATTCATTCGTATTTCTGTTTCAAGACCCTTGGTCCATAGAAATGTTAGGCTCATACCCCTGGCGCATAATCCAACCTCTTTCTAGCTTCATTTTCAATCTTTTGGTTGGTAATTGGATGGTTGGGGTGGTTCGGTCGCAGTCCATCATTTTTCTGTTTTTCTTGTGATTAGTAGTTTTGGTCGTGTCTTTGGTGTTTATCTTTTCTTCAGTTGGTGGGGATTAGGAGCAGCTGAGACGCATATAATAATAACGATCAAGTTTCAATATCTCTTTCAGACTTTCACGCTCTTAATTTTTGTATACTTATTTATCCCTTATGGACCCTTGGTGGGTAACACCTGAGGGAACTATAGGTTCCAATTCGAAACCAACTGGGCCTCGGAATATTAGTTTCCCTGCTTGCTGGCAGAGTATTTTCCCCCTTGGAATTTCCTCATTCCTGTATAGATTTATTTCACGCCCCCTCTCTATGTCTCTGAGAAATTGGCCTCGACATTGTTTAGCTTATGATTCTCTTTTGAGAGCTTGCTTTAAGTTGTTCATTTTGTTATTTTGACTGTAATTATATATAATTTTTTTCTCTTTATTATTGGAATGTCTCTGTTGCGGTTTATTAGTATTCATGCCACCTTTAGGCCAAATTAACATCCTTGGTGTTGCCCTTATATGTTTTACCATTTGGTTTCATATTGCCTTCCTGTTGTATTTTTTTCCTTACTGTGAAATTAATTAATTGCTTAGACATATATAACCTTGTAGTTATGGCTTTATCTGATCTTTATACCTCCTCCTATTGAAATTTGTTCAATTTTTCTTCTTGCATGTTTTTTTTCTATCTGTTTTTTCTTTTCTGTTATCATTTCAGATATAACTTCTTGATGCTTTATGCATGCCTTCTGTCTCTTGATCTTCTTATACTAGCACTGTAGTCTGTCCGCAGATGTTTTCATCTGTCACCCTTCGTGTGTTGATCATTCTTATTTCGAGTATGCACATTATATAACTTTTTTTATGTGGCAGCATAACCATTTAGTGATTTGACATACTTCAGTTACTAAGCTGGCATGTGATTACTTGCCACTTTGGGAACTTTTCCGTATCTATTATTTCCCTTAAATTTTCCCTTCTTAAGTGAAACTTTGTTTTACATATACCCACTAGTTGATTTAGTATCTATTTTACATATGTTCTGTAAATTTCGTATATATGATTTTGATGAATGCAGTGATAGACTGTGCTAACCTTGTTGGATCTGGATATAAAGTGTTTGTAAGTTGTAACACTTACACCAGTAAAATTCATTGTATTAGAATTGGTCAGCAATGACATTGAGGTTAGGTTACTCAAGATTTTACCTCTATATAGTTTCTTATGCTAGATATAGATAACAAGATTAGAGGAGATGGCATATGGTGGTTGATTTTGATTTAGCCTTTATGTAAATTTTTGAGTGAGATACGAAGTGGTTTGCTGCGGAGGTTGCAGTTTCTGAAAACCCATCCTTTTTAGAATATAACATATTTCTTCCTTTTCTTTTTAAAAAATAGTTAGAATAGATGAATTGTGGTCTTCATGTTGCTTTGAGAAATCTGGTTTATGCTATAAAATGTTGCTGGCATCGTCATATAATTGTTCTAAAAAATCATCTAAATTCATTTTGTAGAGAGGTTGAAAATCTCAAGAAGCCTTTCATGCCTCCCAGAGAAGTGCATGTCCAAGTAACCCATTCTATGCCACCCCAGAAGATTGAGATTTTCAAATCTTTGGAGGCTTGGGCTGAAGACAACATCTTGGTTCACCTTAAGCCCGTGGAAAAATGTTGGCAACCGCAAGATTTTCTACCAGAACCTTCATCAGATGGTTTTGATGAGCAAGTAAAGGAACTGAGAGAGAGAGCAAAGGAGATTCCCGATGATTATTTTGTTGTTCTGGTTGGAGATATGGTCACAGAAGAAGCTCTGCCAACTTACCAGACAATGCTTAATACCTTGGATGGGGTTCGTGATGAAACAGGTGCCAGCCTTACTTCCTGGGCAGTTTGGACAAGGGCATGGACTGCTGAAGAAAATAGACATGGGGACCTTCTCAACAAGTATCTTTACCTGTCTGGACGAGTTGACATGAGGCAAATTGAAAAGACAATCCAATATCTAATTGGATCTGGAATGGTAAGATCACGTGCCACATATAGTGGCTCATCACCTTTACCTGTTTTTACTCCGTTCATTATTATTAGAGAATAAAACATATGTTCTATGTCAAAGAAACTCTTGCATCCACATGCACGTGCATCTGGATATATTAATGTGGTTGTAGATTCACACATACTTGCATGTTTATGAATGAGATATTGACTTGAGGACATCTTCCTCACTTCTTGGGCTGGCCCCATTTTCTATTAAATTAATATCCATTATATGGTTCAGAGTTCAGACTATGGTTGAATTTTGGATTCATGATCCACTGAGGATATTTCTGTAATTGCTGCACTTGCCATATTTCTGTTTAATTTTATTATTTTTCAATTGATTGATGTCCATGAATAGGATCCTCGGACTGAAAACAGCCCCTACCTTGGGTTCATTTACACTTCATTTCAAGAGAGAGCAACGTTTATATCCCATGGAAACACCGCCAGGCTTGCTAAGGAGCATGGGGATATTAAGTTGGCTCAGATATGTGGTACAATTGCATCAGATGAAAAGCGCCATGAGACTGCCTATACAAAGATAGTGGAAAAGCTATTTGAGATAGATCCTGATGGAACAGTATTGGCATTTGCTGACATGATGAGGAAGAAAATAACTATGCCGGCGCACTTGATGTATGATGGCCGTGATGACAACCTGTTCGAGCACTATTCTGCTGTTGCCCAGCGGATTGGGGTGTACACCGCCAAGGACTATGCTGATATACTTGAGTTTCTGGTAGGCAGGTGGAAGGTGGAGAGCCTAACTGGACTATCTGGTGAGGGGAGGAAGGCTCAGGATTTTGTTTGTGGGCTACCAGCAAGAATCAGAAGGCTGGAGGAGAGAGCTCAAGGAAAAGCCAAGCAAATGCCAAGCCTTCGATTCAGTTGGATATTTGATAGGGAAGTACAACTTTGAGTACATTAAAGATCCTCATGTTCATTCTCTGGCACCTGCACTCCTGTTCTGAGAAATGCTGGAACATGTGAAAGCAACCCGTTTGCTTTTCTTTTCATTTTGTATGTTATCTTTCAGCGTAAGGTTAATTTGGGATTTCGTGGCTTACGTAGTTCACTTGTTAAGAAGGTAAGGCCAGTTGTAGTATTAGCCAATGCCTTCTTTCGTATTTTAGTGTGATCGAAGCAAACGTTCTTTCTACCAATTTTGAAGATGAAGAAATGGTTTCTTCAAACGCTTGAATTTCCAACAAAACTTCTTGCTAGGTGATCTTTTAGTCAGAATTAACGATTATAAAAACAAAGGCCATAGGTTGATCCTAGTCTGTCAAGTAATCAGCATCAATGTGAAATCTTAGATAAAACGAAATCTACATTCAATGCTCTTTTTTTTTTTTGGGGGGGGTGTTGGGCTTGGTTTTGTTTATTTAATCTGTATCAACAACTTGCTGTCTGAAGTGCTTCAGCAAGGGCGTTTGTTTTGCCAAATAGAGAAGGAAGCCTGGGCAGATCAAGAACTTTGCCAAATGCCAATCCCTCTTCCATGGCACTTTTGGGGTGATAATTCTCTCACTCTTCCTCACCATGCCGTGCACTTGACTTTCTTTGGGCCCCTATACTGACCCAACTGCCCTGTGACCGTTACATTTCTGGCCATATGTGACCGTTATTAATATTTGATAATAAAAGGCGTCATGAAAGCAAGGCGGAAGCACGGAAGAGGATACCCTCAGAAGCCAACATTCTCAGCGTCGCTCATCATGCCGTTAAAATTTTTTTTTAAAAAAAAACATTTTTCAATTCTTAACTGAAAGATCCATTAGGAATACAGACTAATTCAATGACCACAAATAGCAGCAAAATTTTACCACCAAGTATTTATAGTTCTCTAAACTTCACTTAAATTAGAATACTTATATGGGTCCAGACTGAAGTGAGTTCTTTAGAAATGACGGATTTATTTGGGTCCATCCCTCTCAAATCTTCCTGTTGAAGCGAGGCAAGTCCATAAAACTTTATACTTCAAACATGAAAAAAAAATAAGAATTGTTCGAAATTACTCAGATTTTTTTAAATTATGATAGGATGATGAGGTGGCACAATGTGAGGATTGATGTAGATGCACAAGATGCAGGGACGCTGCTGAGAGGATCCAGACCCGCGGAAGCACGTGTAATGTCTTAGTCAGGGAAGCAGCTGCCTATATATTATTTATGATAATAATAAAATGAAAACAGAAACACAAAGGCAGGCAGAGCCATCCGTCAATTAAGTTTGATGAAATTGATAAGGCAAGCCTTGTCCAGGAAACAAACTTCAATAGCACGCCCTGCTCGAATCCACCTGAATATATCAATATATATAGTTGGTAACGTTTAAACTGTAGGGGTCGAAGGGAAGTACACAGCAGAACCATTCATTGCTTAAGACACTTCTCTCATCAACAAGCTCATCGCTTCCTCAGTCCGCTCAAGAATATCAAAAGCCATTGAAGGCACGTGAGCAAGCTCATGTTTCCAAATTACAAGAAAAAGGGCATCACACACGCCTTAACTTCTGAGTACTGTTTTTGCAATAATTTTGTTAATGAAAAGCTGACATAATATGGACAATCACATGTCACTATTGTCCCCTAAGCCTTTTTAGGGCGACAAAGGAGAATGTATGAGAAGGGCAAAATTCTAAGTTGTATCATGGCTCGGGCTCCATTTTCTCACATTCTTCTCGAATTGTCTGGGAAAGAAATTAATAGTTTGGGAATACAACCTGCATATAATTAGAAATTAATAATTTTAGTTCTTTGAAATAAAAATAAAAAATAAGGCAGAACTTAAGGTTCATTTGCGTATGTTCGTTACAATCAAATCTTAACATTTGGGATTTATTATTAAAAAAAAATAACCCATCAAATTTATGTAAAATGGTGAAGTTCTGCCAAAAAGAAAAAGAAGTGATGAAGTGAGGAAAACAAAAAAGACAAGTGCTGCGATTTGATTGAAGAATTCGTTGCAATAGACATAGGTTTGAATATTTGATTGTATAAGGAAATTCAATCCACAGAGAAAAATGATCAGCAGAAAAAAAATAGCGAGTAACAAAGTTAAGAATGCAAAAAGAAAGAAGGAAGGGGGCCAAAACCCCAAAAAAATAGGAAATAGATGGAGTCCACTGCAAATGTTGACGAAAAATAATTCAATTCCCAATGCAATATATCGACAATCAAGTCTTAGAATGTCAACAAAATCCTACAAGTTTTCAACTTCTCATTCATTCTTTTAAATTTTAATCATGGCTCGTTATCACTTGAGTTGCAGACACGAAGTTACCTGGACCCAATCTTCCATCCTCCTTCAACCAACAAGGCACCTCCCAATTAACCAAGCGGCCTTCACTCTCACCACCCCAAGATCACAAGTATCGCAAAATCTTCTCAAAACTTTCCTAAAATGTGAACGCCTCTTAATCTTTACTACCTTTTCCCAAAATCTAAGTCTTTAACATACATAATCTATAATGTTGGAACTTGATAGAGTATTAGAAGCAGGTGCATAAGTAAATAACATCATACACCTACATAGCAGAAATATAGGTGTACCTAGACTTTGCACACAAGGCCAGATTGTTAAGCAAGAACTACGAAATTTGTAGTATCTCAAATTTATATGGGAAGAAAAAATTTAGAATGAGCCATGGTGACTAAATTAGTCCATCTGATATTCAAGTTGGCTTAAGTAATGAAACTGCTTTTGCAAATGAGGTAAAGACACCCTGTAGCAGGTGGATTAATTTCCTTGGATCAGAAATAAAAAATTAAAAGTTTTTGAAGGATGAATAGGGCATTCCGCAATAAGCTTTCCAGCATTTTCAGGCCTCTTTCCAACCTTCAATGCTGCTGCAGCAGCAGCTCCAGAAGAAATTCCTACCTGATATAATTAAGGTGCATATATGATATAAGAGCCTAAGCATACAGTAAATACATATAAACTCTAAATTTGGACCAGATATTGCTATGAGATAAGATTCAAAGAGAAAGCTATACAAGCTAAGAGGACAAAAATTTATTGTTTCCTTTCTAACCCGGAATGAATGGATCACCTGATTTGGTGCCATGGCTAACAATTGATGCAAGGAAAGTGCCAAAGAATACCAGAAGAAAAATGGTGGCGAAAAAGCCACTAAGTCACTAACTTATTGCAACTAATAATAATTAATTCCTAGGTCCTTATTGGACGTAGTTTTTTCTTTTATAAAACCCGTCACCATTTTAAGCACCTGTAGCTGTCTCATAACGGACTGAATTCAAGGAAGAATTTATAGAAACTCAATTATACAAAATTACAACCACTTGAAAAGGTAGACACAAGAACTAACCAACAAGCCTTCATGGAGAGCTAGTTGCTTTGCAGTTTCAACAGCATCATCACTCGATGTCTGCCAAGTTCACAGGACTGGACAGTTAATTATGGAGTATAGACCAAGAAAATATCGGCATGCAGTATTTATCCTACTGGTTCGTATACCAGACTACATAAATTTGGCCCAAAAAAGGCAGCTTTAGATGTGGCATAGCAGTTGAGAATTGGGGTTCAAAGTAAAACATACTCCCTCCATTCCTCTATGTAAGAGAATTTTTTTAAGGAAGGCATGTTCTTGTTTATAAAAGACATTAATAACATGTCTGAATTTTCAGTATCATTTCCACCCTCCCCTCACCTCCCCCCCGGGCAGTTAAATTGTTGGTCAGTCTCACTACATTAATTATCCACTCACTCTCCATGAGTAGAGATGTTTTCGAAAAATAAGCTACATTTTCACATATTTATTGCCTTAAACGAATTTTAGCCAGCTTTTTTATCCATGTAATTTGGTTATTTTTATCTTATAGGAAGGACCATAGGGAGTATTAATTTAAATCTTCCCTTCCAGTAATCACTGATAACACAAAAAACAATGTGGCAAAGTATGAAAAAGGTTATTGAACGATAAACTGTAACCATGCTTTAGATATAGGACATGCGTATTTTTGCAGGTCAGCTACATGTTTCTCTGTGGACTCTATTGCTTTTATTTTTATTCCTTTTTTATGTGCTGCTATTTTATTTAAATTTGAATGATTCTGTTATCTTAATTTAGATTTAGATTTAGAGTTGATGGGATTTAGTCCTTGCCTTCCCTGGTTTATTGGGATAAGGATACTTCATAAGGCTTTGTGATCACAAGCCAACATACATCTGTAACCTACGGGGCCTCTCAATAAAACATCGCTAGTGGAGGCTTAGCAGCATACTCACTGGTTTTTCCACAATAAAGGGCAAATACATCAGACTAATCAAAACCAAGAATAAATTTTCCTTAATGCGTGTTAAGAGTGGGAATAATTCAAAAAATTTGAACTCAACAGAAGCAACAGGAATGGCTGAAGCTAATACATCATCAAAAGGAATCATGGAAGATGCTTGAAAACATCAGTACATTAAAATGCTACATTTGCACTGTCGGTTTTGTATTTGGATAAAAATTTACCCTTTTCTCACTTAGAAATATAGACTTTTTTATGCAACCCATTAATCATTTTCTACTTAGAAGAGGAACTCAGTTCTGTGCAAACCCAGTAAAATCTAAGACCTCTAGTGTAGAGTCAAGAAAAGATAACAGAAAACGTACCTATGGACCATTGACAAGGCAAGTATCATTAGATCACATGATACAAACTCAACTCAAAGCATGCAGTTAGGCATATACAAAATTACGCTACTAGTTGTCACGCTAGATGGTGGCAGTGAGATGCCATAATGACATTTGCATTCTCACTCAATGCCAGGGATGCAATTAGCCATTGCCCATATATAAATCAATGCCTCGACGATTATCATTTCTAATCCAATTTGTCAATGACCAAACAAGTCAGCAAGAATTATATCAGTAATAACATAGATGTTACTCAAAAATTTTGCAGAACAGAAGAAAGCAGAATATTCTAAACTCTACTATACTAGAGTCATTAAGATCAAATAATGGTCTCTCGATAATTTTGCAACACAAATGAGAGAAACATTGAAGGGGAAGCATCAAAATGGACCTCTATAACTTCGTCATCTTGATTCAAATTCCTGGGCACAAATCCCAATTCCCTGAATCTTGTGAGGTCCTGCAGTTTAGTTGGGAAAAGAAATGAGATATAATCAATTTAAGAAAGAAATATACTGGACTTACGGTGTATAGAAATTTTTTATCGGCTAACCTGGTTTTCCACCTGAAAGTATGTTGCTTTCTAAAGGCTCTACACCAATAACCTGTCCGCAGGGAAGAAAATTCATAATGAAAGCCAATTGGAAGAAACTTCCTCAAATAAACTATTCCTGCTGGTGACATACATGACATTGTATGCTAAGAGAGAGACACAACACCGAGTAAGTTACAAACCTTAACTCCAGGTCATTACATTGACTGATATTAGCAGTTACTTGAGGTTTAACAATGCCAATGAGAAAGTTACCTGTATTTTGGGATTTCGCTATTTCAGGAATTGACCAGCTCCAGAAATGGTTCCACCAGTTCCGATTCCTGCAACCAAGATATCCACTTTCCCTCTTGTATCTTCCCGTATTTCTGGGCGAGTTGTCTCATAGTGTATCCGCGTAGTTGAGTCCAATATCATACGTCAGAACACAAGAAGTTCAGCCTGCTAATACCCTCCAGTTATGGCACGTGGTTTGTCATGAATTAAACTAAACATAATGAAGATCAGCCGATCCTTCTTACATCTTAAGCATTACCTGAGGCCCCTCTCCATTTCTATAGCAACAAGTGGCTAATGACCTAACTTTCAAAAAATGTAATTCTTAAGATGTATATTTTCTACCTCAAAAACCTTGTAGTCAACGCTAAGCCACCATTCGAGTACACCATGTGTCAAGCATCACGTTTGTCAGTCAAAACACTAAAACATAATTACCAATAAACTCCCATGACCACAATGCTAAAGTAACAAATTATTCACATTTTCCTGATTATGAAACTAATACCACCTAAACCACAGTAAAAAGGGTCCTTAATAGTGCTATCAAACTACAGCAGAACATTTATATTTATATTCAACTTGTACTTATTTTGACTCTTCACGATTCTAGACTTGTTGATATCGTTGGAAGCATGGCTTCCTGTTTCAACTGAAAATAAGTAAGAGTATAACCAAATATCAAGATAGTGCAATCGGTTTGGCCATCATCATTCCAGCAAATAGAACATCCTACTATCACATGGGATTCCCAGAAACATAGGACTTATGTTGGGGAGATAAAAAGTGAGCAGTTACAGAGACCTTAGGATTCGATGGATTATCAAATTGTTGAAGCATGTATGCATTGGGTGTACTTTGTAAAATTTCTTCAGCTTTCTGAACTGCTCCTTTCATGCCTTTTGATGAATCTGTTAAAACAAGTTCAGCTCCAAATGCTTTTAAAAGAACACGTCTTTCTGAACTCATCGACGCAGGCATGGTCAAAATTAGCTTATATCCTTTTGAAGCTGCAATAAATGAAGACCAATTCCTGAGTTCCCACTTGTAGGTTCGACCAAAATACTCTAGAATGCACAGGAGAAAAAAGTGATCTTAAAATGACAAAATCCTCAGCAAAAGAAATTGTTGAAACAACAACTTTAGTATTTTACAGCTAATCTGCAATAAAAGTAACAATAGTCTCACTAGAATACCATGCTATTCCTTTACAGAACAAACTACTAAGCATTCCCTTGTTAATACAGTAAACGATCAAGGCAGATAGATTTCATTATTCCATCTGAAGCTAAGAGCTTAACCAGCCAACATTTCAAAGATGAGATTTGTTTCAGAACTTTCAGAATCGGTAAGTATATGTGTATGCCATGTGTCATGAGATCACTCAATTTATTGTTAATATATAAACACAGAAAATTAGACTCAGATTAAGGCTAATTACTGGCAACATTGAAAATTGCCCAATTGCTGTGGCAATTAAGAAAATACTATACTCCAGCCACAGGCAAGCATGATCTCCATGAAAGGGGCGTGAACGATTTATCCTCTATGAATAAAGTATAACAACAACAAGAAAAAAAGTATGATCTGTTATAAGTTAGCTTCCAGGCGTTATTGCTTCTCTCTGCTCAGCATCATTTATCATACTATATCCTATCTGTGAAGCTATAGAATGAATTGCTTGTATTATTCATGACCAAAGGGAGGTATATATACACAAACACAAGGTAGGGGCCTTAGAAATAAATGACACTTAATAACTATTCGTATCTCCTAAGAATTATATCTAATCCTCTAAGAATAATATTTGATTCTATACAAATTACATTACTTATAATATCTTTACACTCCCCTCAAGTTTGAGTATAGATGTTAGTCATGCTCAACTTATTACAGAGATAGTCAATCCAAACCTTATTCAAGGCTTTAGTAAGCAGATCACCTAGCTGATCTCTAGACTTCGTATGTCCTGTAGAAATAACGTTTTCTTTGATCTTATCCCAAACAAAATGAAAATCGATATCGATGTGTTTCATGCGTTCATGAAAGATGGAGTTGGAGGCTATGTGCAAAACCGATTGTCACACCACAACTTTGTTGGTAATGAGCTTTTGAGACCAACCTACTTTAACAATTGGTTTAACCACACTATCTAACACATGGATTCTGTCATGGCTCTATACTCTGCTTCTGTGCTAGACCAGGATACCACATTCTATTTCTTACTTCTCTAGGATGCTAAATTTCCACCCATAAAGACACAGTATCCTATAGGAGACCTTCTAGTAGCTTCCGATCCACCATAGTCCATACCACAAAAACACTCAATGCCTATGTGACCATGATTCTTGTATAATATGCCGGAACCGGGGGATCCCTTCAAGTAATGCAAGATATGCTTTAAGGCCTACAATTGGTTAATAGTTGGCGATGCCATGAACTGGCTAAGTACACTAACTGGAAAAGTGATATCAAGATGAATCACAGTGAGATAGTTTAATTTCTGTGATATCTTTCGAAATTTTCAAATGGTTTACTTTTATTATCGCTAAGAAGTTCACCCTTATCATCCTCAAGCAAGTTCTCTAGGTCCAGCTCCTAGTTTTCCTATCTCTTCCAGCAAATCAAGGACATATTTTCTTTGTGTTAAGAAAATGCCTTTCTTATTTCTCAATAATTTCAATCCTTAGGAAGAACTTTAATGGACCCAAATCTTTTGTTTGGAAGTGAGAGCTAAGGAAGGACTTGAGTGATGAGATTCCTGCAATATTACTACCAGCAATCACAATATCATCGACATACACAACCAGAAAGAATATAACAACATTTGTTCCATGATAAAACACAGAGTGAACGTACATACTCTGTCACATGCCAAATTTTTGAACCACGGAGCTAAACCTATCAAAGCAAGCACAGGGACTCTGCTTCAAGCCATATAGAGATTTTCAAAGATAACACACTTTCCCAGACTCCCCTTGAGTCACAAAGCTAGACGGTTTCTCTATGTAAACTTCCTTATAAAGATCACCATGCAAGAATGCATTTCATATCTAGTTGGAGGAGGTCCCAACTATGAGTGGCTGCCATAGAAATGAAGAGGCGGATAGAGGATAAGTTGGCTATGGGCAAAAAGGTCTTAGAGTAATCAACTCCATAAGTTTGTGCATAGCCTTTTGCAACAAGACGAACTTTTTGACGCTCGAGGGTGCCATTAGCCTTAGTTTTAACAGCAAATACCCACTTACACCCAATTGCTTTCTTTCCATAAGGTAAATCAATTAGAGTCCACGTACTAGCCTGATCAAGGGCCGTCATCTCTTCGATTATTGCAGCACACTAACCCGGGTATGCTAAGGCAGTATGGAGAGTTTTAGGAATGGTAATGGCGCCTAAGGATGCAACAAAAGGAACAGGAAGCAGGAGATAAGTGGTTATAGGAAACAAATGAGGAGATAGGATAGGTGCAAGTGTGTGTACCTTTACGAAGAGCAATAGACAAATCAAGAGTTGGGTCAAGCTCGAGAAGGGAGGGTGTTTCAAGGCCAGGCGCATACGTACTTGGGTCAGGATCAAATGACAAAGCAGATAACAGTGGGCCAGAATCAGAACCAACAACATGACTTTCCTTGGGGCGCCTAACATAGATGTTGGGATAAGTGGCGAGCAGGTGCTGGAGCCGATGGGGAAAGGACCTAATATACCAAGAGATCATCATCCTCATCAGGTGAAAGAGGAGGAGATAAGGAAGAACAGAAAGGAGTAGACTCATGAAAGGTAACATCATTAGACACTAAATACCGATTTAGGGTAGGAGAAAAGCAACAATAACCCTTTTGGACTCTGGAGTAGCCAAGAAAAACACATTTGAGAGATTTTGGGTCTAACTTGGAAATGTTAGGACGGACGTCCCGGACAAAGCAAACACACCCAAAAATGTTTGGATCAACAGGAAATAAGGACTTGGAAGGAAAAAGAGTTTGGTAGAGAATGTCACCATTAAGCACTGAATACATCATATGATTGATGAGAAAACTTGCAGTGGAAACTGCGTCAGTCCAAAAAGGTTTTGGGACCTTCACTTGAAACATGAGTCCCTGAGCCACTTCAAGTAAGTGCCGATTTTTTTGGCTCTACAACACCATTTTGCGTAGGTGTATCAACACAAGAAGATTGGTGAAGAATGTCATTCTAAAGTATATATAATTGAAAAGAGGTAGAAAAATATTCTTTTGCATTATCACTTCTTAAGGTATGCAGAGTAACACCAAATTGTGTTCTAATCTCGGCACAAGTTGCAAAAATGAGAAAACAATTTAGAGCGATTAATATCCTGGAAACAAAATTTAGAAAGTTTCAAAAACCTTTATGACCCATTTGATACACAATAAAATGAAATAGAACGGGAATGTATAGGATAAATGGAAAATCTGAAACAAAGTCTATATAGGGATATAAAGTCTGATATTGAAAACTTTTAATTTGAGCAACTGTTTTTGAGTGGGTTTTAAATTGGTTAAATGACCTCCTGTGCCCATAATATTTGGTGAGCCTTTGGTGCACATCTCAAGGTTTAAAATAAGTCATATAGCATTTTATTTAAATAAGTCAAATGTAAGTTATGAATTTTTCAATTTGGTTTAGAAAAACTAAAAAAATGAAAGTAGACAATTTGGCTGATTTGATAAGGTGAGGAGAAAACTCTGATACTAACTATTATTTTCCTTTATATAGGATGAAATTAACTTTAAATAGAGATTTGATTCACTGCATTTGAAATTTTTTAGATTAAGTTATGAATTTTTAAAAATTCATGTAGAAAGCTGCAATTTTTTGGTTGCAATATTTGCATGTGAGTTTATAAACAACTATATTTGTGTGGATGTTTAGATGGTCAAATATTCTTTGTTAACCATGAAATTTGGTGAACATATAGTATTCATTATTGGCTTTAAAATGAGTACTAGAATGGATTATTTGGATAAATAGATTGCAAGTTATGAACCATTAAAATTTGGTTTTGAAATTTTGGGAAAGTTAGTAGGTGAACTGTAAGTTTTTCACTGATTTTTGGTTCAAAAATTGAGTACTAAATCTAAATGGTATTTTTCATTGATTAATGATCTAGAGAGCTTCAAATAGAAGCTTGAACCACCATATTTGGAATTATATGGAATAAGTTATGATTTTTGCAAATTTGTTGTCAATGCAAAAGTTAAGAAAAAGGATAATTTGGATAACTGTATAAATAAGAAGAAATCAATAATAAAGGTAGTGATTTCCTTCTTTTATGTTGGATAAAGAAAACACCCATAAATGAGAAATAAAGAAGAGTCAACATAAAAGGGGTAGAATTTGGGAATAGGAATGAAAATTAAATTCCATCAAAGTTATACATATAATTGAATATATATCTTTATATTTATACGTAATGTTTAGGGATGATAATAATGGTTAGCCGCGGTGAATCTATCAAATGGCCTCGGCGAAAGTGACCCAACATACAGCAACCACAATTTAACGTGTTTACCTCTTTAATCACAAATTACCTCCTAAATAGAATTTAGGATGTTACAATGAAGGCATAACACAAGGAATAAAAGACTGCCTTGATGAACATAATGGCCTTTTGATTAATTATAGGATGGCATCTGAAATTATCAAGCGCGACCAACATGCTAACGTCAACATCCAATTACAAATGCAGATCATGGTGGTAGGGTTCATGATATGCCAACACCATCGGAGGTTGCTGCATTGCTGGTTGGAGACTTTGACTGATCTTATTACAAACGGGACATAATTGTTGCTAAAAGAGGAGGAGCCCTGCAGAGGAATGATAAGTTGCACGCAGCGTACTTGCCTTTATAATATCCTATTATTTGTCACTATGGGGATAATGGTTATGATTCAAGAATACTACGTGATGAGGCTAGCCTTGCAAGCACCAAGAAAAGAAAGACTCCCACACCAAGGGAATACTATCATTCATGTTGATGTATAGAAGCTAATCCATGAGCAATATCAGTTTGTACATACCATGACCTATTTTCACTCATGATCAATTATATGTTGCCTCATCAAGAGTGAAATCTATAGATGATATCAAGATTCTTATACTTGATTCTTACAAAAAAACCAACCAACATAACAACAAATGTGATTTATAGAGAAATATTTCAAAGCATTTCGTAATTCATATTAGTAAACAAATGTACCAATCGCAACATTATTTTTCACCCATGCATGCTTTCTGTTCATTGATAATTGAATACATCTAGTTCCAGTATAAAATAAGAATGATGTCTACATCAACGACAAACGAAATTGGAAGTCCTAGTTAATATCGATCGATCTCAACCTCATGCTGCCATTCCTTGTGCAAGTCCATGCCAGACCACGGGGGTTCGGGGAACATATCGAAGGAGAGGGACCTATTTAGGAAAACGACAAAATTGAATACTTGAAACTACATTAATTGAACGAGAAGGGCTGCTCAAACAATTCCACTTTTGCTTTTAATAAACAATCTTAAAGGACAATCTTATGTTGAATGAACGTCCACATCACCTTCGTAATGCTCAATTTGACAACCATAAGTTCTTACACCATCTCGGAACATTATTCAGAGGGAAATGGCTATCCCCAATTCACCATTAACATTGGATCAAAACAGAAGCCCCGCAAGTTCAGTGTCAAACAATGGCACCTTACTCAATAGATGTTAAATCTTAGATGACAAGTTCAGCAGACAAGGAGAGAAAAAGATGTACCAGAATATTACAGTCACTAAATTGAACAACTAGGTGACCCAGATCCCCCCAAATACAAGTAAAACAGCATCTCCAGAACCCACCAGGCAAATACAAGTAGAACTCTTGCCTATGGTTGTCAAAGCCTCATATCTCCCCCAGATAAATCTGCTTGTCACTGCTGCAAG
>JANTPZ010093178.1:0-20922 GCA_025593235.1 Vachellia pachyceras | reverse complement strand
GGTCTTTCTTTGTCTGTCACTCTCTCCCCGTCCGTTTGAGAACAGATATGGCTTCTCCTCCATCGGTGAAGTTTCCGATCTATCTGACAGCGCGACTGATTGGCGTCTTCGTCACGCTTCTTCTCCTCACATGGACTATGCATTTCAGGGGAGGTCTTGCCCTCGTTTCCCATAACAAAGATCTCATTTTCAATGTACATCTCCCTCTCTTTCTTCTCTTGTCTAGATAATAAATTAGTTTTACTGTGGTCCTGATGGTACTTAATTTTTTGTTGACGAGATTCTCTTTTAACAATTGAGCTGTCTCCGCTGGATGAAAAATGAATTTGGACGGGACCGAATTAATTCAGTGGTTGGGGGTGGAAAAGAAAATTTTGAGAATCTTGGAGTGAATATCTGAATTCCTTCTATTTGCTTTTCGGAGATTGTCTTGGATTCAGGGCGTGGGATCCTAATTTTGGGATCTTGATTCTCCCGCAATGGCATTCCTTACAGTTTCTTTTGCTGTCTTTAGGCTTCTTTCTTGTTATTTTCTCTCTGCTTGTAACAGTTCAGTTCAAGAAACCATTCGTTTTGACATAGATTGGTGAGGAAGACTGAGAAAGTACGTCATTATTGCTCTTTTCAGAATGTCACAGTGTAATGTCAAACCGAGTCTAGAATTAATACTTCCTCCTAACTTGTGAACTAGTGTTTTCTTCTGACAAAAAAAAAAGGAACTAGTGTTTTATGTGGGATTCCATTTTTTTTGATTGCACTGTTTGATGGAAATCACACTTGAATCGATGTGTTTGTTTGTTTGTTTGTTGACCGATATCGTTAATTTTTAAATATATTTTTCTGATAAATGTGATTCCAGTTAACTATTTAATTGAAAGCTTTGTAGGTAATTTATAGGCCCCCGTATGCCTTAAGTTTGACGACTCTATTGTTATTATGCACACTACAGGTCCATCCAGTGTTGATGGTGATTGGACTTATCCTAATCAATGGTGAAGGTAAAGGCTCTTCATTGTTGACCTTGGATAACATTGAAGATATACCATCAAGAATTTTCAATCCACTATTCCATTGTGAACATATTGGTCTAATTGCAATGAATGAATTATTTATAGGGTATTAGACGAATAATCAACGAACTAGTTATTATAGAGTTCGTGGAAGTGAGAAATTGACAGCATAGACTGACTGGCGTAACTAAGATTGTGGGTGTTATCGCTTCAAGTAATGCAGCAAATCATACCCAAAATCATATTAGCCTTTTCGCTCAGTGTTCATATTTGTCAGCAGAAAATGCAGTGTTACTGGTCTATTCATATGTATAGGTTTATTGGGAGCTCTAGGTCCTGGAAAAGGATTAACAATTTAATGATCTTGATCGAATGTTAATAAATTTTTTATTTTAGTAATTTATGATTTTCATTGTCATTGTTGATTTACCTTGATTGTTCTGACTCTTATCCTCCAATATGTATAGCGTATTTAGTATAGATGACTAACATGATATGTAAATGATCCTGCCTTATATGTAACCCATATTTTATGGCGAATGATTCTATGCGTGATTGCCTGTATCAAGCCAAGATGCTTACATTATTTTATCTTCATGACATGGATGAACAAATATATTGACTCCAACTTCCACTTTCTGACATCTTCAAAGCTAATGCTATGTTTTGCCTTAAAGTTAAAGTGAATGAACAAAAGGTAATCGAATTTCATTAGATATGCTAAAATATATGAAGATTTCAATCAAACCACTTATTCTTGGTTGATGTAGTATGTTGGCTTTAAAGAAAATTAGAAAATGGTTTCTGAAGAGGACAGAGTAATGTTGATTGAGTGCTGGTTGTTCTTGTTTATCACTGCCCCCAGAAGTTTGGTGGAGATTTTGCTATATCTATTACCTTTAGATGACGATGTCAGTTGACCATGCAACATCTAAATTACATAGCTCAAGGGCTGAAAGCCTTGTCTTTTAAATTATCCCCCGTCAGATATAGATTAGAAGGTTACGTGTCTTCTAAATTAATTATTATAATCTGCTTGGAGTGCTGAGTCGACTATGTCAAAATTGCACTGTGGAAGCCCTACTTATGTCCTTATAACAGCGTTGCCAGTTGCCACTAAAATTGAGAAATGAGCATATGAATATTGGATATGTTTCCTGTCATTCGTTCATAGTACTTTTGGCATCTAAAGGAAGCTTTTTTCATAACCGGTAATTTTGGTTGTCATGGTTTAGCTTTGATGCCTGAAGTTGACTTAGAAGTTCCCAGTTTAATTACTGGTACCAAAGGAAGCTTTTTTCTTACTTAAGAAAAGCCAGAGGCAGGAAGATGACGATATTTTATTTTTGATATGGGTAGATAATGTGATACAAGATTGGTGGGCCAGCTAGTACCTTCAAAATGCTTTTAAACCGCTTTGTTCAAAAAATTATATCTTGCCAACTCTGGTTGACTCCATTCTCAACAGCTGTTTCTTTATGAATCCATCCTTTGGTAATTTCCGAGTTATGCTCCCTGGCAATTTAATATTTGATTATTAACTTCATTTTTTTACAACTTTGTGCAGCGATGCTTGCATACAAGTCATTACGAGGAACAAAAGACTTCAAAAAAGGAGTTCATCTTGCATTGCAATTTGTTTCTTTCATTTTAAGTTTGATTGGGTTGTGGGCTGCTTGGAAGTTTCACATCGACAAGGGCATTGACAATTTCTACAGCCTGCATTCATGGCTGGGTATAGCTTGCCTTTTCCTATTCTGCGTCCAGGTATCATTTTGCCTTTCTTTTTAAAATAAATTTCACAATGGGTCCTAGGCCCAAAAGCAAGTCATTCTTTTATATTTCTTCATGGTTCATACCCTTGGGTGTTGAGTTTTACTTTACACCAGAGCTAAGATTTCATTATTGCATCCATTAGAGATTTTATTGCAACTATTTATGGACTTACACTTAATGGCATAAACATGTGAATGGATTAGTCTTTAGCATAAATGAATGCCTTTACGGCTGGTGTTCTTTATTGAAACCATTTATGATCTTGGGCAAGAGTTAGTAAGTGCTTAGCAAGTGACCTGTTTTTCCAGGCCATAAACTCAAAAGGACTTTCATGTGGAGAGGCGCAAATAGAAATTTAGAAATTATAGTAAAAGGACAGAACTTTCATAACATTCTTTAGACGAACATTTTTTTTTGTTGAAATTATTAACCATGTAGAACTGAAAAATCATTGTTAGGTTCTCATAGAAGAACCTAGTAGTCAACTCATGAAAAATTACACCTAAGCTTCGGCCTACTCCATTTCAAATGAAGCGATCTTTGACAGTGCCTATCTCACTTTCTGCTGTTATTTGGTAGTGGGTTGCTGGATTCATAACCTTCTGGTTCCCAGGAGGATCAAGAAATAGCAGAATCTCTCTATTGCCGTGGCATGTTTTCTTTGGGATCTATATTTACGGCATGGCTATAGTTACAGCTGCTACGGGTATCTTAGAAAAGGCTACATTCCTTCAAACCAGCAAGGTAATCTCACGCTATTCCAGAGAAGCAATGTTGGTCAATTCCTTGGGCATGTTGATCATCATGTTAGGTGGCTTGGTGATTTTTGGAGTGATTACACCATCTAATGGTAAAGCTGATATTATCGTTGGAGGCAGTGAGTAAATTGGATATTATAAGCCGTTCAAATATTGGGGAAGAGGAAGTTTTGTATGCAGTTTCAAATACAGCTCGGATGGTATATCAATAGTCAGATTAATATAAACTCTAAAATTGCATCTTGACGCCTGATTCATATTGTTGTGCCACCCATTCTGCATAATTCTTCACATTTGTGCAGTATTAACATAAACTGATTAAGTAATTACTACATATGCAACTAATAAAACTATTTTGGTGATTTTATTCATTATATTAATTTTCCCTATTTTCTCTCTCTCAACTTTTCTTTCTGCCAAAAGATGGGTAACTGTTGTGAACTTAGAAAAGTTGCTTGCTTGTATCGCGGGACGTGACAGTCCGAGTCGTTGCAATTATTGGAGTGAAATTCAACACCTTCCATGCCTTCTTACAAGGTTGACAATGTTTGGCTTGCGAAAACAACTCCATCTTATCACTGATGGACAATAAGATGCGTGAATTAGAACTTTCATAAGTTCCTGTATCTGCATTATCAAGTGCACGAGTCGGAAGTTGAATAAATTTGGTTGTAGATGGTGTGTAATAGGGTCATGTGATCAGGGTGGCGTAAGGTTTATTGTTGTTGTTGCTGTAGTATTGGATATATGTCATATGGTTTGCATAGAAAAGGGGCAATCTAATCGACCAAAAAGCAAACCAAAAGGGGAAATAAGGGGAAAAAACAAGAAGAGAGAGAGAGAGACCAATGTGATAACTTACCAGGGTAGTTTTCTGCTCTAACCCTTGATTCTCTGATAGACAAAACTTGTGCACATGGCAATTAGCGCCTTTTTCCTCATCGTATGTTGAGCAGATGGACAATTGTGGACAAATATTACATTTCCAGCCCGGCTGGGTCACATTATCTTTGCAACAAATGTGGCATATTGAATCAACATTATGAGGCAAAGCAAAACTCTTGAGATGATAGAGAATAATCATTGAGGGATGTTGGCATGACGGAGTGTGTTAAACGGAAGTTGATTTTGTTGGCAGAAACTCAAAAAATTAAATAAATCATTGTCCATGACAATATCATTCTCCTTAGTATCAAAAGGGATGTCATCCACAACAGCCTGGGAGGATCAAACAATTCAAGAATGTTGAATTCAATGGAAAGCTATGTTGAATGAGCCAAAGTTATCAACTTCACTTCAATTTAAACAGTTAACTGATACAAAGTATGCTTCTCTCCACTAATTGAAATATGTGTGTCAGAAGTGTGGCATCTGAAATAATAATAAGAAAGGGATTAATAGCATAGCCCTAGAAGTCAGACGCAAGAACATATCATAAAACAAAATACTAGAAAACAACAAAATCATGTCCTGGAAAACAGTGCCGAATCCTGATAAGTTGAAGCAAAACAAGTAAAACCACATGCATTATCATGAAAAAAAACATAAGAGGAAGGGGGAGAGGACAGTGAAAAAAGTACTACCTTTACCTTTATTTCTAAATAGAAGAGCTAGACAAGTAATTCACTTTAGTTTAAAATATAAAACCTATTCGAGCTAGGTGAATGTTCTAAAATTCAAATATAATGAGGTGAATGTTTTACTCGGACTAGGCTTACTTCTCAGACTAATTAGAAATTGCAGGTGGCATGTCTTTTATGATATCTTTCATTCCTTTATCATCTACCGCATCCTCGTTTGGATTGATATTGCTTCCTAAAGGCTATGTGCCCTTTCAATATTAAAATTCGTTTTTACTTTTGCCTCAAGCTTTTCTGTTGAGCTGATCTACTTGATGCTCACAATTTATATTGATGGAAAATATTCATGAACATGTTTTAACCTTCATGGGCCAGCAGCAGAGACTCTAGCTGTGAAAGGCCAAGATAGTGGAACAATTTCTTTTTTTTTTTTTGTTACTCAACCGGTCTCTGGAGCTTCGCCCGACTAATCCGGACTCAACCTGCATCGTGCACCCGAGAAAGGTGGGAAGGTCTCCCAACGGTGGCTTCTGTATTCATAATGCTTGAACTCGAGACCTTACTTAAGCTGGAATAAGCCGCTTACCACTTGATCCAACCAACCGTTGGTTAGTGGAACAATTTCTGTTTCTGCTGAACAATCAATTGTTACAGCTAGTGACCAACAGAGGTTAGTCTAAGTGGTAAGTGTTTTGGTTCCATTTAAGCGGGGATGCGAATGCAGAAATTTTCATTTGGAGATTCACCTATACAACCAAGTGTGTGACGCGTGTCAAATCCATATGTAGTTGAGGCAAAACTCCGGTGTACCGAGTTGTCAACCCAAAAAAAAACTGTTACGTTTAGCGTCCAAGAGAAATGCACTCCTTCAAGAAAGTAGCTTCGATCTAGTTCAAAAGTTATGCAAGCTAATGTAATTTTTATCGCGCTTTTAATTCTGTGGCAAGTTTTCTGTACTTTTAATGTAATTTTCAATTCCGTGGCAAATCCTGTCCAATCTTATGACATTTCAAGTATTGTTTGTTGAACTTAGTATGCTTTTAATGTAATTTTCATTTTCTAATTCAATAAATTTTTATTTATCATTGCCTTTCATATAATTGGAAGTAAAAAATAAAGGGCCAAAAATTCAAATCTGCAACAGAAATAAAAAAAATAAGGAAATCAAAATTTGTTGGCATGGTATGTTCTGTCCCAAATTGCGATGAACTTTTTCTGTCACAGAATCTGTCCCAACAGTGATGGGCATTATGTTGGAAATTTCCGCCAGAAGCCACGGATCTGTCGGAAATTCCATGGCAAATTCCTTGTCTTTGTAGTGTTAATTGACTTGAGAATGAAGACAATTTAGATTTTCTCGTAAATTGATACAGTTATTATTAGAAAAATATATGAGAGAACTTTAAGATGCCTATTCATCTTTGAAAACAGACGATGCACAATCAATCTTTTCGATTCTTTAAGAATGAAATTTTGTGACTTATTTTGTTGGGCAGGAAAAATTTGACGACTTTAATGAAATTGTCAAATGAAATGGAAATTTCTGTGTTTGTGAATTGTATTGATGGAGTTGTGATCACAACACACACACAGACACACATATATATTGTCCTTCAATTCTTTATAGTTTGATTTTGGTTGGGCCTTTTTAGTTTTGTATAATCCATTACTCAATGACTATTTAAAAGATTGGTGAGGATCATTTAAAATTTAGGGACATTGAGGAATTCTTTATTTTCTGAATAAGAAGGAAGCCCAGAGAGATTTAATGCAATGTACATGTACTGCAACTGGTTCTGAGTTGGAGTTGTGAATGGTTTTTGCCTTTTAGGAGGTTCCATTGTGTCCTTACATTGTTCTCCGTTGTGCAGATGAAGAGGACGTTGATTAAATCAGGACTGAGAGGCGATTTTTCTCGTACAAGTTAGAGGTGATTGAGTGTATAATGTAATTTAATGGACGATTGTTTGTTTGATGTTACAGACCAATGACTTGAAGTTGTTCGAGTGGTTGGAGGGGAGGCACTCTGTTTTTCGCTTGGTCCGCCTGTAGGAACAAATGATATTCTCAAATACATCCATTACATGCGGGTGGCTCGTCTTCGTCGTGGATATTCATTCCACATACATAGGATCGTTGGTCATATGTTGTACAGATATTTTCATGTACCGGTCCATTCACCAAACAATAACTGTGTAATCTTTCGGCTGTGTTTGAGAATTCCGTTGGTAGAAATGAGTTTACAGATTTCGAGGTATTTTGTAAATTTCAAAATGGTTTTACGGATTTCAAGATAGTTTTTACAGATTTCGAGATGGTTTTGTTTCGATTTGCGTGTACCGTTTAGGAAACGGTGTTCCCAAATAAGCACGATGTATAAAATATCTAGTATATATAATTATAAAAATATCTTTCATTTTATAAGATTTCATTTTTAACTACAAAAAAAATGGTTATTTTATGTCAGGGTCCATATATTTTGCGTCTTAATTGCATATTAAGCTTGTAAAATAAAAATTTTATAGTTACATATGTATATATTATGGAGTTGAAAATGACTGGCAAAAAAAAAATCTGTATATTTACTTACCCTTTGTCTTTGAATCCAAATTCATTTGCTCTTTTCGATTTTTTTTGGATCATTATCTCACTTGCTTTTTGAGATGTTTTTCCTTTCTTTTCATTTTTGTATGAATTTCCCAAAGTAAAATAAAATAACGCAACCAAAAAGTAATAAAATAAAAACACACAAACTAAATTTACATGATAGAAGAGCAGCTTTATATATTCATTAAACTGACTTACAATAAATAAGCCAGGGGACCCTCTCTCTCTCTCTCTCTCTCTCAAACACACAAACAGAAATAAAATACGTAGAATTCATGAGCAACCTGCACCTTGACCTTTCCATGACTAGAAAGGAAGCAAGTGCCTTATTCCTCAAAAGCAGCATCAACATATAAAACAGACCTAGAGAAGATTGTAGTAACGAGTTTCTCTCCCTCCACACTCAACAACTCTTTATTTAATAGTTTTTATATATTATCATCTTTATATGTAACTTACGAACCGAAAGTCATATATATATATATATACATATATCCAATGTTGCTACTTCTTACAATTACGGACATAGATAGAGCAGGGAGGATGCGGGTTTGGCCTTGCAGGCGACAGGCAAGACTTATAGGGAGAACCAGGAGGACATTTAACTGAAGGCTTGTCCCTACCTGTTGGCGAGGTGACTGGTTTTTTCACATCTGCAATATCAGATAATATTTACATATCTATAACGTCAGTTTAACTCTTTACAGGAAAAGAACAGTTAACTAATAAACAACTCATATGATTATTGGAAAGGGGCCGCAAATTAAACGAGGGGAAGGTTTAAATTTTTAATTACCATATAATCCACGAGCATTGGTTGAAGAAGGAAGGGAGAGAAATGAAGAAACCAAAATGAGAAAAGCAATTAGAATAATAGCCTTCTTCATTGAATTGTTTCAGAGAGAAGTGGCTAAAACACTAACAATTGCGAAAATGCCTTCAATTTGGTATATGCTCCACACAACACTATGCTTAGTTCATATCTATTTATAGGCTCTAGGGAGAGAATCAAGGTTGAAATTGCCAACAATAATTTTTTTGGGGGGGGGGGGGTTGGCTCAGAGAGAGAGAGTGCATTAATGAAAATTGGTGATATTATTTTAACGAAAACATATATAGTGCCAAAGAAGATAAGAATTAGCACTTAAAACGGTGCACGACCAAGTAAATTTTTGTATGTTAGCCAATGTTATCAAAACCCAGATCGGACTCTAGGTTGGATCAACTTGGTGTGATCTAGATTGACCCAATCGATCCGGTTACCTTTTTTTAAAAAAAAAAACTAAAATACTGAATTTTTTAAATTTGAAAAGTAAAAAATACAAAAACAGAACCCCTTCTCCACACATGCTCCTTGTCGTGTATGCATATACTCATCTTTTTTAATTATTTTTAAAATGGATATTTTTTTAATTTCAAATTTGAAAGTTAAAAAAATAAAAAACAGAACCCCTTACCATATATATATTGATATTTTGTTATAATGAATATTTTAAAACTGTAAATAATGTTGGATAATAGATAAGTTATAAGTATATGATTAATTTGGTAATTGTTATTTTGTTAATAATTGAATTTACTACTTAGTTTTTTGGAATTTCAATTTTGGATGGTTTGATTGTATCAATGTGTAATGAGATTTATTATTTAACTTTTTATTTCTTATCGGTCTGACCCCATTCTGATTTCAATCTGACCCATTGATCCTTAATCCACTGCCTTATCCAGTCCTGATTTGATAAACTTGATGTTAGCTCTACAGTAGTAAAGTACTATGACTAATTCAATGGATCTATGGTTTTAACCTCTGGCTAGATAGTGAATCAAAGTTGAAAGTGTCAACTATAATTAAATATTTTATTTTTAATACTTAAATTGAAATGATACTCCTTTCCCCTTTTATTTTGTTGTAATTTTGATTCTACATAGACATTACAACGAGCAGGATTTTATAGCCAGGTCGACAATCTGATCACCGAAATTAAGAGAGTTTAGTTTAATTCTTCTTTCTATTACCATATATATTATTCTAGCAAGAGTGGAATTGAAGAGGGAGGAAAGAGAAATTAAATATTGTGATTTGTGAGGCCGGAAAAAATAAAATTAGTAGCTTTCGCTATTGGAGAGTCACAGGTAATTCAAGGACATTATATTGATTGCAGAAAAGTATTTTTGGATTAAATTAATGTTTGAGGGAGAAAATAATAGTGGAGGAAAATGACTAAAGAAAGTTAGATAGCATGCCAACAAGAATAGACCCCAGAGATTGACACCGACGACGACGATGAATTAAGACTGGGGAGCAAGACTGTTCACACTTGTTTTTAGGAAAATCTCACTCAATTTCGAATTTAATAGGTTTATATCAAGAGAAAATGACGGAAAAAGTACATCAAAAATAGTGAATCTCAGAAAAGTGATTTAAAATTTTAAATCCCTGACAGATGATAGTTCCTCCCGTGTCTTTACCCAAGTTTAAAGAAAATTATCAGAATGCCCTTATACTCATGATGAGACGTGTTCAGTTTTGGCAGGAGAGTCAATAAGCTGAAAGATAAAAATTGTATTTTAATGAGATCTTTTTAAACCGAACAAAATTAAGTACGGTGTATAAACTATACTTTCTAAACCGTGCCTAAAAAGCAACTGTGTAAAAAGTGTAATGTACTGTTATATTTTATTAATATTATTATATTATATTAATACAAAACAATACATTTTACACAGCAAGAAAATATGCAAGCATTTTTTCAAATACAATATAATTAATTAAATTTATTAAATATAATTACAAAATTAAAATTAATAATAACAAATTTATTAAAAAATTACGAAATTTAAATAATAATTATTTTGTACTTATACAAAAAATATTTATAAAAAGTATTTTTTTCACACCGTACGGAAATAAAATATAATAATTAAATTCATTTTTATTAAATTAATAAAAACAATTTTTTAAATTTTTTATTAAATATATTATATATTTATAAATATATAAAAAAGTTTATAAAATTTAAAAATACATATGTAATAATAAAATATATACTTTATTTAAATATAATATAATTATATTAATAAAATATAATATTATAATACATCGTATGGATTTCTATACGATGTATACAGTCTAAAATAATATTAATATAATTATATATAATATATTAAAAATTATTTATACCTTTTACAGAACATGTAAATCCATACGGTGTAAAAGGTGTATCTAATCCATGTACTGGAGATGAGATTTTAATTCAAATGATGGGTCCATCATTTAAATGGATTCTTTTACATTGTTGGGATTTCCATACGTTTTAGAAAATCTTATTCCATTCACAAATTTTTATTTCCTCATTCGAATGAGCATCATTTTAAATTGAATATGGGTCTCATTCTGAATCGATTTTGCCTTAGCTTGAATCGAATAGGCACCTCATTCTGAATCAAATACGCACCTCATTCTGAATCGAATATGAGCCTCACAAATTTCTATTTCCTCATTCGAATGAGCCTGAGTCTAAATGAGGAAATAGAATAAAATTAAGTACAGTGTAGAAATTATACTTTCTAAACTGTGCCTAAAAACTAACAATATAAAATGTATAATGTACTGTTATATTTTATTAATATTATTATATTATATTATATTAATACAAAACAATACCTTTTACACCGCATGAAAATATGCAAGCATTTTTTTCAAATATAATATAATTAATTAAATTTATTAAATATAATTTGAAAATTAAAATTAATAGTAACAAATTTATTAAAAATTAAGAAATTTAAATAATTATTATTTTGTAATTATACAAAAATTATTTAAATTTGATTTTCTAAAAATATTTATAAAAAAATATTTCTTTTACACCGCACGGATTTCCGTGGGTGTAAAAGAATGAACAATTCTTTTCTATTAAACCTTTACTTTTACACTGCACGGAAATCCGTGCGGTGTAAAAGTATAGGTGTAAAAGAAATCACTTTTTTAAAATAATAATTAAATTATATATTACTTTTAAAATAATCATAAAATAAATAAAAGAATTTATACCTTTTATATTTTGTAACTATTAGTCTATTAATAAAAAAATATTATTTGTTAATAAATACAAAATATTAATTATTATTACAATTTTCGTAATTATTTTTAGTATATTTATTATTTTTTTTTAATTTTGTAATTATATTTGATAAATTTTAATAAAATTATATTATACTTGAAAATAATACTGTATTTTTTATAAATTTTTAAAAATGAATTTATTTTATTTTAAATATTTTTTAAATGAAGTTATTTATCTTAGTCTCTAATTTTTAATATTTTTATAATTCTACATATTTTTAAACAAAAAATTTTTAATTTAAATTTATAAAATGTCTATATTGTTTTTTATCTCTAAATAAGCTTTAATATATTATATTTTTTTAAGATTTTATTGGATCATATTATATTTTAAAATATAAAAATGTCTGTTTATTTTTTAGAGACAAATTTTAATAAATCTTATAATATTTTAATAAAGTTGGAACTAGAATTAATAATTATGAAAATTCTAAATTTTTTTTGCATTAGATTTAATAATTACAAATTTTTAATAAATTACGAAATTAGATTTAATAAATTTTAATAAATAGATTATATATTTTATATATAATATTTCTATATTTCTATAACTTTTATATATTTATAGTTAAATATTAATTTTTATACATTTGTATAAATAATATATATTTATAGTTTTATATAAATTTTTAAAATTATTAAAGGCTTATTAAAATTATGAAGCATATTCGATTCAGAATGAGGCTCATTCGAATGAGGAAATAGAAATTTGTGAGGCTTATATTCCATTCAGAATGAGGTGCGTATTCAATTCAGAATGAGACATAATCGATTGAGAATGAGACCCATATTCGATTTAGACTTAGGCTCATTCGAATGAGGAAATAGAAATTTGTGAGGCTCATATTCGATTCAGAATAAGGTGCGTATTCGATTCAAGCTGAGACAAAATCAATTCAGAATGAGACCCATATTCAATTTAGAATGATGCTCATTCGAATGAGGAAATAGAAATTTGTGAATGAAATAAAACTTTCTAAACCATATGAAAATCGCAACGGTGTAAAAAAATTTCTATTTGAATGATGGACTCATCATTCGAATTAAAATCTCATCTTCAATGCAAGGATTAGATACACCTTTTACACCGTATGAATTTACATATAATGTAAAAGGTATAAGTAATTTTAGTATATTATATATAATATATTAATATTATTTTAGACTGTACATAGAAATCCATATTATAATATTATATTTTATTAATATAATTATATTTTATTTTATTTAAATAAAAGATATATTTTATATTATATATGTATTTTATAAATTTTTTATATATTTATAAATATATAATCTATTTAATAAAAATAAAAAAATTTATTTTTATTGATTTAATAAAAATATATTACTCTTACAACGCGCATATAACAGTGCCGTATAAAATTAATATATTTATTTTATTAATTTAATAAAAATGAATTTAATTATTATATTTTAATATTAAACTTAAAGTCTTTTACACCGCACGGATTACCGTGCGGTGTAAAAGAAATTAGTTTTTATTTATTTAATAAAAAATATATTACTTTTACACCATACGGATAACCGTGTGGTGTAAAAGTAATATATTTATTTTATTAATTTAATAAAGATGAATTTAATTTTTTAATTATATTAAATAAATTTAATTAATTATATTGTATTTGAAAAAAATGCTTGCATATTTTCATGCGATGTAAAAAGTATTGTTTTGTATTAATATAATATAATATAATAATATTAATAAAATATAACAGTACATTACACTTTTTACTCCGTTGCTTTTTAGGCACGGTTTATAAAGTATATTTTCTACATTGTACTTAATTTTGTTCGGTTTAAAAAGATCTCGTTAAAATATAATTTTTATCTTTTAGCTCCTTGACTCTCTTATCAAAACTGAACATGTCTCATTATGAGTATAATGGCATTCAGATAATTTCCTTTAAACTTGGGTAAAAACACGGGAGGAACTATCATTTGTCGGGGATTTAAAATTTCGAATCACCTTTCTGAGATTCACTATTTTCGAGATACTTTTTCCGTCATTTTCCCTTATAACAATTGGATTGGACAACACATTTCAATTAATTATTAGAAAAATAAAAGAACGAGAATAGAAAGAAAATATGGATGAATAATAAAAGTGATTTAATGTTCACTGATTTTTCTAAATCAGAACTTATTTTAATCTTTACATTAAAAATTATTACTACCAGATCAAAACCCCATCGATATATACAATTACGAGAAAGAGATTATAAGAAAAATTATAAATTTAAGAGATAAAGTTAATTAAAATTTTGGCTTTGAGTATCTAATGCTCTTTACATTTTTTCATCTTCACAATTTTTTAAGTTTCTCATCATCATTAGATACTATATAAAGTGATTGGTATTTTAATATTTTATAAATAAAAAATGGTGTTGCTTTTCAATTTTTTTGGGATTTTTAAAGAAAAATAATTTAAAATGAAAGGAAATTACACAATTTCACAGTATTTTGCTTTGAAAAATCTTAAAAACTTGAAACCATACCATTTTTCATCCACAAGAATTATAAAAACATCACTTATTTTATGTATAATCTAAGAAACTAGAAAAAACATTTTGAAAAGTTGGGAAATTTTGAATAGCATGAGAGAGAAGCATTAAACACCCCAAATCCTAATATTCCCCTGTATGCAACTCTTCCTTGCCATGTGTCCAATAGAAGGATATTAATCTAATCAAATATTCTTGTTCCAAAAAAATTAATTATAAACTACTACCTTTACTCCTTTTGAATTTTGATAGAGATATATCTTAAGGAAACAAATTAAACTACATAGTAAATTTTATATTAAGGATTGAATGAGGGGTATTTATCAATAAAGGACTTGTCATTGGATTTTAAATTCGAATTTGGCATATACTTTCATTCTATCAAATTAGAATTTAGGTTTTAAATTTGAATTTGACATTTACTTTCACTCTGTCAAATTGAAATTTTGATTTTAAATTCGAATTTAACATTTTCTTTTAATCTACCAAATCGAAGTTTGGATGCCATATTCGGATTTAGCATTTTCTTTCAATATGCCAATTTGAAATATGAATTCTAAATTAAAATTTGGCATTTACTCTCACCGCAAGTAAACAAGCTAGATTCAAATTTTGTTACCAAATTCAAATTTGTTTGGGATAATAATTTGTTTACCTTCATCACCTTCCAAACTAGTCACAAGGTACAATTTTTAACTTATCAAATCACAATCAAAAGAGATAAAACTAGCAAAATCATCTTCCATGGCCAAAAAAATTAGGAACCTGTTGCTGAAAACTTAAAAACATAGATTGTAATTGCAATCAGTTTTGCATTCAATATCTCTAAAAAAAAGAAAGAAAACCATTTAAAACTCACTGAATGTTTAACTTTAAGCTGTCTCAACGAAATTTGAGTTCAGATTTCAAATTCAAAGTTGTGGAGCTTTGCCTCATCAATAAATTTGAATTTAATAATTAAATTCGGATTCGAGTATAACCAAAAATCAAAATCAAACACAATCATCAATAAATTCAAATCCAAATGGTAAATTGGCGAATTCGATGATGCCCAAAATCAAGCACTATCAGTAAAATAACTCTCTCTCATTATGTTTTGTTAAATATATATCTAATAACTAGAAAACAAAGACGGAAAAAAAACTAGGAAACAAAGAAAGAAGCAGGGACGTGTGACATGGAATCTATAAATTTGGAGTGAGGAAAAGCTTGGAGCCTACTTAAGGCTTACAAGAGCGTGTAGTGGAGATACTTGAACAAGGGAAAGAGAGAGAGAAGAGATTCTTGTGCAAGAACTTAAAGTTGCAATGACCCATGTTGTTCCTGAAATCGATGTAAAATATGTAACTAAATAAGGAGGCTATGCATATAGTTCCTGTGAACAATGTTGTATTCACTGGATTGTGAATATCACAAAATATACTACAGGCTCAACAAATGAATGAATCACAACCCAACCATAGGTGACCAAGTTGCAAGAAAGAGCTCTAATAACCAACTCGAGCTTATCCCACCGGTATGACCAAGAACCAGATCGAGAACCAACAAGTCGTTTTTATAGGTATAAAGGTCCACATTCATTTCCATCATCGTCCGATTTTCAATCGGATGACACCATTTCTTATGGGAACCGTGATTCCCACCTTTAATAGAATCTTGCCCTTCTGCCGGAATCCACTTTGCGGGAAATGTTGCCACCAAACGGGTTTTGGTGCAACAAAATTAAAATTTTCCATTTCCTCCCCCTTAATTCCCTCAACCAAACAGACCTTACTCGAGCAAGATTGGAATGGAATTGAAGAGGGAGGAAAGATAAATTAAATACTGCATGGCCGGAAAAAATAAAATTACTAGCTTTCGCTATGGGAGAGGCACAGATAAGTCAGATATTATCTTGATTTCAGAAAAGTATTTTTGCATTAAATTAATATTTGAGGGAGAAAATAATAGTGGCAGAAAATGACTAAAGGAAGCATGCCAACAAGAATAGACCTAAGAGATTGACACCGACGGCGACGACGACTGAGAAGCAAGGCTGTTCACACTTCTTTTGAGGAAAATTCTAACTTTATTTCAAATTTATAACAATTTATAACTTTTAATTGGTCAAGAAAACCACTCATTAGAAAACAACTGAATCGGATTGTACATTTCAATTATTAGAAAAATAAAAGAAGAGAATAGAAAGAAAATATGGATGAATAATGAAAGTGACTTGATGTGTACTGATTTTTTAAATCAGCACTTATTTTAATATTTACATTAAAAATTACTCGCCGCTCAAAACCCCATCAATATAATATATAAAATTAAAAAAAGAGATTATGGAAAAAATTATAAATTTAAGAGATAAAGTGAATTAAAATTTTAGATTTGGGGTGTGTAATGTCCTTTAATTTTTTCAGCTTCCCAGATTTTTTTAGTTTCTTATCATTAGATATTACATAAAATGATTGATATGTTAATATTTTATGGATAAAAAATGTTGTCTTTCAATTTTTATGATTTTTTAAAAATAATTTAAAATTAAAGGAAATTACACAATTTCAAAGTATCTTCGAAAAATCTTTTAAAAAATTAAAAATGCACCATTTTTATCCATGTGATAAAAAAAATCATTTATTTTATATAGAATATAATGATAAAAAGAAATTAGAAAAAACATTTGGAAAAATTTCAGTAGCATTGGAGATGGGGCATTTAACATCCCAAATCCTAATATTCACTGCACGCAACGCTTCCTTGCACGTGGTCAATAGAAAGATATTAATCTAATCAAACACTCTTGGTTAAAAAAATTAATTATAAACTTCTACATTTAATGATAGAGATAAATCTCAACGAAAAAAAAATTAAACTAAAGAGTAGATTTTATATGAAGGATCGAATGATAGAGTATGACTTATCATTATATATTTTCCATAATACGTTGAACCATGTTTTGTTGCTAAAGAGATTTGAAGAATTACTACATTGTCTCAATGAAGATATTTAATTATTATAATATTTCATAACAAATAAAAACCATGTAATAACAAGTTTCAATATAAAAAATTAATTATAAAATACTACCTTTACTCCTTTTGATAGAGATACATCTTAAGAATTGGTGATATTATTTTCACGAACACCTATATAGTGCCAAAGAAGATAAGAAGAACTTAAAAGAAAAGGTTCACGACGAAGTAACTTTTGGATGTTAGCTCTACAGTACTGTGACTAATTCAATGGATCTGTAGTTTTAGCCTCTGGCTAGATAGTGAATAAAATGTTGAAACTGTCAACTATAATTAAATATTTTATTTTTAATACTTCGCATTATTTAATTCCATGTTTTATTGATTTATTAGCTGGGGGACCCTGAGAAAAAGAGATTTGAATGTTTGATGGGTTATTCCGTTTTTATTTTCCAGAAAACAAAAATAACAATATTTAGTAATAGTAGTAGCGGTAATGTAATAAATATTCAGTTTTTTTGTTACCCTCCTCTCGTATTTAATATCCCTTATCGCTTGAGCTAGTCTTACGGTAAGTTTAGTACAATAGAAATGGAATACATGTAGATGGAAATTGAATTGATCTCCAACACAATATTTGTTTGGTACAACAAAGAGAGCGTAGAAATCATTTCTATATGGAGTTTATTTCCATCAAATTTGGTGGATATCATTTCCATACAAAAAGCTCAGATTTCTAATCCATATCCAACTCTCTCCATTTTTTACCCTTTTCCACTTCAACTCTTAACATGTCTCACCTCAGCTGGCAGTGACGGAAAACTGCTCTCCCACCACCGGCGATCACAGTGACAGAAAATGACATTACCTCCCTTGAGTGTGTGACGGCGATTGGAAGCTCCTCCAGCAATGACGGTGCCGACCTCCATGAGGCTGAAGCTCAATGGCGACCCACGATGGCAACCCAAGACGGCGATCCAAGAGGCTGAAGCTCAACGGTGACCCACGATTGCGAACTCCAGCAACGGTGACCCATGAGGCTGAAGCTCGATAGCGACCCAGTACCCACGATGATTTTTTTCCTCCTTCGGTTTCGAAGGCAATCAAGCTTTGTAGATTGGGAGGATGGGTGCGATCAAAAGAATTAAAAAAAGATTTTTTAATTTAGAAGGGTTTTTGGATCTTTTCATCTAACAATTATATCTCATTTCCATGACATATCAAACACACTTTTCATTTTCATTTTCATTTCTATATCTATCAAAATAAATTCTGCGTATCAAAGGAGCCTCATATAACTATTGCTGTGCAAACCTTATTGACAAAAAAATCACTGTTGGGTCCGGAGAAGATTAGCTCAAAGGCTTGAGAATGTAATCAATCTTGACGCTATTTTTAAGAAATGGATTTAAAAAGTTGTGGATTATATATATAATAAAAAGTTTAGTTGAAACTAATTACTTACGTAATTTAATTTACAAAGTTACAGTGTGTGCGCGTTTTTTTTAATTTTTCGCCGCCAATTAGGACCTAGAAATGACAATGTATTAATTAAGTTAAAGATGGTGGTATTATTTTAAGAAACTCACCCGTATATATGGTTACTGTAGGTCCGTTTGACTAAATCTATGGAGAGTTTAAATGCACATTTAATAGTCTTTTTTCATAAAATGAGATAATCTCCATTATATATTTATTTCAATTTACGTACGTGTTTCCAAACATATCCCTTCTATGCATCAAATTAAAATGTATTGAAATAAGGTTCCAAATTGACCACGTCAAATTAAAATGTATTGAAATAAGGTTCCAAATTGACCACGGAAAATGGGGAGAAAAAAAGTAGAGGCGATTGGTAATTCATGGAGGACATTTTCAATATGAAATAATTTTTCCCCCAAAAAAAGCTGGCCCATTAACCACTTTTGTCTTGATCCAAGTTTATATTAACACTCAGCCCATCCATTAAGCAAAAATAGGAAGTCTGTGATGAGACGGGGGAAAAAAAGAAGCCAGGAGGCACCTGGTTTATTTTGCAACTTTCAAATACATGCAAACACCAGCAGATGAATTAACTATTACATATTTCTCACACTCAAAAGTTGTATACCATTCATAGTTAAGACGAGAAGCTTGTCACAGTGAATGAGATTACTGGGAGAGGAAAAAAAAAGCACCAAAACAAAAGGCACCAAATTTGCACATCATCTTTGAATTTAAGATTTTCCTTTTGCGTGGTGGGAGATCGATCACTTAAGCTCTCTTAATATTTCCATTATTAAATAAATTGATGTTTTGTTTCTAATATATTTTATGGCTTCTTATTAATTAAAAAGTCCGTTAGAGAATACCTTTTACAGAGTTTAAAGTAAAACTTAAGTTTAGAAAAATAGATTTTGGAAGAATAATCCAGCAGACTTTTTACCCATATACATAGATGGTTTGATTTTGGACATTTGGAGAGCAGGCTCAAGAGTTTGGCCAATAGAGTACACGGGTTCTTGCAAGGACTCATTGAGGAGCATCGAAATGCAAAGCAGGGAGCAAATACTATGATCGATCATCTTTTGAGTCTCCAAGAATGACAGCCTGAGTATTATACGGATGAACTTATTAAGGGCCTCATTTTGGTAAGTGAAAATAATGTTTTTACCTTACAGGTATTTGCCACATTTTGTTGGGGCTTATAAATTTGTGAAGGTCAATCGTGGACGAATTCGGGAATAAAAAACAATGCATAGTGTAGAATTTGAATTGATCTCATCGCAAAAACATGTACAATGCATATTGTCTGCGAAACACTTCGATTGCATCCTGCAGTACCATTGCCGATTTCTCAGGAGGCTTCAGATGACTGCACTATTGCAGGTGGTATTAGTCAATGCATGGTCCATGCATGCACAAAGAAACCCAAGCGTGGAGCGATCCTACAAGTTTTAAGCCAGAAAGGTTTGAGAAAGAAGGATAAGCAAACAAGCTAATTGCATTTGGGTTGGGAAGACGAGCATGTCCAGGAGCAGGTTTAGCTCAAAGAACAGTGGGCTTGGCTCTGGGCATGTTGATTCACTGCTTTGAATGGAAGCGAGTAAGTGGAGAAGAAAGAGACATGAAAGAAGAAATAGGAGTCACAATGCCAAAAACTATTCCTTTAGACATGTGTAAAGCTCGCCATCCGATCATTAACAAGCTTCATTCTTAGTGCTTCAAAAGAGGATTAGCTAATTTAAGGAATTAAATTGTCTCCACAACAGGCGTTGGGTTGTGGGAACGGGAAGGTTACGCCTAGTCCTTAAATTGCATCGTGGCTCTATCCTTGTAATTTTTTTTGGGAGATTTACTGTGCAGGCTCAATTATCAGAGATATTTATCAAATGGTCCCAAATTTTAAAATATTTATCAAATGGTCCCAGAGGTGTTGTCAATGCAGCGCATGGTGTTGTCAATGCAGCGCATGGTGTTGTCACGTGACAACCCTTGACAACACAATGCGCTGTATTGACAACACCTCTGGGACCATTTGATAAATATTTTAAAACTTGGGACCATTTGATAAATAAGTCCCTTATGTGGGACTGTACAGTAA
>JANTPZ010093177.1:0-15418 GCA_025593235.1 Vachellia pachyceras | reverse complement strand
AATTTACTAATCCAAGATCACATTATAGTATAATCACTTGGACTCCCACAATCCCAAATAATGTGGGACTCTTCCTTTGACACACCCACACACAAAATTTACAACAGGGAAGAGGGTTCTTCACGAGCTCTTGGACGCTCAAAGAAGATGGATCACATATTATCAAGTTTTTAGGTAAAGAGAATGCCATGCTTGTTCTTCCCCCACACTTTACTCCAGGGCACTATTGTTGGGGGAGGCTATAATATAACATCAACAGAGTACCTTGTGTTCAAGTTCAATGAACACATACAAATTAAAAGTCAATTATAATATATTTATTATAATGAGAAAGTCGTCGCTATAGAATACAAATTAAAAAAGAGTGTGTGTGAATGTGTCCAAATCTCCCACATTATGAGCATTATTTTCGGCCAATTTATTCCTTGTGAGATGGGTGGAGTGTTATAACATCTTTAATATATTAAAACGTGCTTATTAAAAGCTTATTTGTTTATTTTTAATTGCCCATAGCCCTCATCACAAAACTTGGAAAGTAGGGCCGACCTATTTAAGAGATGAAACATGTGAGAGAACCTAACTTAATCTCCAATTGATGAATTTCATGATAGGATTAATTCGCCCTTTTAAGGTTGTGGCGTTTCATGTCCCTCAATAAAAATTAAAAAGATATGTTTTTAAAAATAAAATCGGCAATTTATATAACTTTTGATATTAAAAAAATATATTCATGTTTATGATCTTGTGGTTTATTGTGAGGGTGTTAGTTGTGCGCTTATAATAAATTACTTGGGCATGTGTGAATTAATTCTTAGCCTTATACACTTGACATATTTTTATTTTGTTGAATTAAAGCAAGTAGAATTTAAATCATTAACATAATATAAATAATAAGAGTTCGTTATAAAATAAATAATAAAAAATCACATGATTCAACTTGATTGGAAGCAAGTAGCTGTACAAGTTCTTTATAAATATCTATCAAATGTTTTACTTACATAAATGGGATTTGAACCTTAACCAAAATCTTGTTTCATTCTTAACGCCTAAGCTAGTTTGTTCAAGTGATTACATCACACACACACACACACACACACATTAAAAACGAGAGAGGATGTGGTTAGAGTGTGATAAGCTCACACAACTTAAAAAAGGATTATTTAAAAATATGATAGTAAAGAGATTAATTTTATTTTAGTTTTTATACTTATTAAAATAATTTTTTACATAAAAATAAAAATAAAAAATAGATCTAGATCATCCAGAGCTAATGGTTGGGAGTTCATTACTTTGATGAGCACCTTAACTGGATCCAAGACTGTAACATCAAATTAATTAAAGATATAATATATACGTTATTTCTGAATAATTAATTATACTCATTCAATGATTCAAACGCAAACATGTCCCTGTTTTTTTTTTTTTCTGTGGATAAGAAGCACAAACCTCTCTTGACTGGTGCTTGGATTTAGTTAGTGGTAGCAATCAATGACGACAAAGCTGATAAACAATATTGACAAAAAATACGGATCGAATAAAGTTGGTTTGACAAAACTTTGCTTGATTGGGTCTAAATTATGATATAAAGCACGTTTTTAATTTGGACACAAAATTAATTAAATACCTCTCCATAACAACTCGGACAAATGGATGGCATATGATTCACTCAAAATGATTATGTTAAAATTTATATTAAATCTGGAGAGGTTTATATATATATATATATCTAATCTAGGGTATTCTCAAACCAGTCCGGATTTAAGATTAATATACTTAAAGTCTTCGAGCTTTTTTGTCATCACTTTCTGAAATCTAGGTTTAGTTTTAAAATTTAGGTTTTAAAACAAAACTTAAATTTTATCCAAGTACAAATTTTTTTTTTGAAAATTTATTTTAGTTACAAAATCTCGGTTTGAAACCTAGGTTTTGAAACCTACTTTTTCCTATTTCATCTTTCATACTTTTTTCCTTCTTTGTCTTTCATATTTCCTACTTTTTTTTCTTCTTTTTCTTTCCTACATACTTTTTGTTTCGGAATCCGTAAAACCTAATGGGTTTGTTTGGCAACGCGGTGGAGAAATACTTATAAGTACTTTCACACAAGTCGAGGCAAATATGTGGAGGAAATTGTTTCGTTTTGCGAAAAAATACTGTTGAACGTGATTATAAGTGCTTATAAGTACTTTTGACAATTTGCCAAACTGTGCCAAAGAACTTCCTAACAATAAATCACTTTTCAAAACATAGGTTTTGCCTCGGAATCTGTAAAAGTTATTTTCCAAAATCTATTCTCCAAAACCTAGGTTTTTATAAAAGTTATTCTGAAAATGAGATCCAAACAAACCCTTAATATGCCATGGATTTTTACCTCATCCAACAACTATATTATCCTCTTTGTAGAGGTAAAATTGCTTATCAATTCAACTAACAGTTTGTTTGTACAATTTTCTGATTGGTGCAAACTTAGGACATATAAACAAAGCAATCAATCCAATAAATAAATTATTCAGAGAGTTTTTAGACAGATATATAGAGAAGTATCCCTTATATAGTCATATATTCTTACAGGTCTCTAGAAGAATATAAAACCAAAAGTGTCTGATGAATGAAAGGAAGTGCTACTTCTTTTGGAAAAAATGTCACCTATTAATAAAAATATTAGTTTTCATAATTGTTGATTATAAATTCATATTATTAAGCATGACACAACATAGGGCTATGCATATTTCTCATTGAAGAGACGTGCTATTTTAAAAACATCATTTCATCATTTATTTTTTTTGAACAAACTAATTTACAACCGAAATTTAGGATATACGGAGCAAAGTAAATCTAAAAAGCATTGTATGTGCAATTAATGGCAGGTAAGTCTTTACAGATTTTGTAAATATCCAGCACACCCCATATATCCATCAACAGATCATATATAAAATTGACCAAGCAATTTTTCTATGGAAAAATTATTCTTATCAGAATATATTGATATTATTAAAACAAGTCACGATTTCAAATTTTTTAATTTGAATTTTTGTTCTCTATATGGATTATATTATGCTTTTTTTTAATTTCAAGGAAATTAAAGTCTCTGAGGATGTCATTTCCTCCTTTAACGGTGTTTGCTATAATTTCATCTCATCACGTTCATTTGGAGTTATCAGTGGCGATTTCAAGGGAGGAAAAGGAGTAAAATTCAAAGAAATTGACTATATAGAAACCAAAGAAAGAAATATATGGACAGAAAAAAGGGAAAATAAAAAAAATGCATCTTGAATTTAGAAAGCTGTAAAAGGTTATATGAATAAGTAAAATAATATATGAGGAAGAAGATATGAATTTATCAATTCAAATTTATGTTGAAATGATTAAATTGCCCATGCAATGACCAAAGTAACTGACAAATTCTTGAAGCTCAGTAGTAACTTTTGTAATGATTTTGATAACATCTTCATTTGGGTGCGGATGCCTCATTCTAAGTTGTTGACAATATTGTTTAATATACTGACCACTTTTGCAAGTGAGGTGACAACTTATGTAATGATTTTGACAATATCCACCCTTGAGTATAGATATTTTCATTTTGAGTTGATTAACAATATTGTTTAACATATTAACCACTTTTGCAAATGAAGTGATAACTTCTGTAATGATTTTAACAACATCTACATTTGGGGTCTGGATGCAATCATTATGAGTTGGTTGACGCTATTGCTTAACATAATGACGTGTTTTTAAACTCAGTAATAACTTTTGAAATGATGTTATATTATTAAAGCTAAGTTTAATTTTTTTTCCTTAAATTTTGAAATGACACATTTATACCTCCTCTTTTATCTATTATCTTGCTTATTCACGAGACATTTTGGGATTTTCAAATTCAAAAGCTTTTTTGCTTGGATTTTCCCGAAATTGGTAAAGCCAAAAAATAAATAAAAAACGAAAAGAACGCGATACAAAACAATCATACAATATATGAATATATTGCGAGCATATATCAATTATATGATAGCGGACATGTTAGACTTAAGAGGACGCAGTTATTGAAGAACGGAACAGCGATAACCCCAACAAATTACTGAAAACAAACAAACACGCACACATACAGAGAAACCAAAAAGAACATATTACACGTCTCTTGAAGAGTGATTGATTTATATTTTTATACCAATAATAATTCACTATTTTGTGTTGGTGTTGACCCTAATAAGATTTTAAAAAAAAAAGTATGGCTTGCATTTATAATGGGAGATTTAAGCCTTGATTATTGCTTGGTTGGACATAGAAGTAGAGAAGGACCTGTTTGGCTATTTGTGATTTATGGAAGTGACGATATCTGAATAAGAATGTATAGCAATTGAGGTCAAAAGAGAGAATAAAAAAGTTTCATTAATAATAATAATAATAATAATAATAATAATAAGGCTCCTCAAATATATTACACGCAAGCTAAAGAAGGGAAGGAAATATATTAGTATCTGCTGTGATCAATTTTTTAACCTTTATTTATAATTCTTTCAAGTTAAAGAAGGGAAGGAAATTGGCATCATGTAAGGATGTCATGGCCATATCCATGACTTTTAGTACAATGATTTTTTTTTTGCCAAACTTTTAGTACAATGATGACTTTAGGGGAAGTAATTAATCTCTTGTAATACAATAAATTGAAGGAAAAATTAGTCTTTTGACTTCTCAACTTTTAATTTGGTTGTAACTTATTCATATAGTTTAACTATTTTATAATTTAGTCCATGAATTTTATTATATATATGATTTATTTTTTAAAATATAGGGATTAAATTATAAATTGATTAAAATTATTTTTAAGAAGATATTTCTGCTTTCTTATTTCAACTCAAGGAAAAAATTTTCATGGGCTTAGAAATTTACTTCCCCTTCCCCAGCATGGCTGTCTCCCTCCCCTCTCTTCTGTCCCATCAATAACTATTACCGTACATTTTCATCCAATATCCCGCAACAACCTATCCGTCAGAAGGTCCAAATGTCACACTCACGCCCATAATAAAACATATTTATTAATACCATTACTTTATTTTTAAAAGGTAACTATATATATTCGAACTGTTGGAATATGAGATACCCTTGATAGATTATGCCCAAATTCATGGGTTAGGTCAAATGCATAAATATGGACTCTTGTGAGAAGTTGTATATATGGGAAAGTGGTTCCCCAAAGAGAGCATACATAACGCATAGAGAAAACAAGTGTTCTCCCTTCCCTTTCTCTTGAAGAGAATCCTCTCATCTCCTCTCCTCTTGCCTTCAGTGCTTTTGCTGTGTCTTGTGTTTGGATCCACCATTGTGATCTAAATTCCGTGTGGGTATCTGCAGATTTGTAATTCGGCATCTCCAGGTACGCTCGAAATCCTTCACGAACAATTTCTTGGGAAATTAAATTAAATACTCTAGGTATAATAGAGATGCTTTCCTATTAGATGATGTAATTTCATTATATCATAATTAACATTTAAATTAAATTTTCATGGCTTCTTACCATCATCCACTCATCATATTTAGTTGGTATATTAGGGAAAGAACTAAAGATACTAATATGCAATTTTTTTCTCTTAACTACAAGGGCATCTCTAGGCCATTTTGTTTAAATAATTAGTCGAATATAATTGTTTAAAGCATCCATAACCCTCAAATATCAGATTTCACAATGTGGAAACACAGCTTGGAAATTGTAGTAATTTATAAAATTGTTTCAAAGATGAAGTCAGAAATAGTTTCTTGAATCGGAAAGAAAAAGACCCAAAAAACCTTGAATTAGGATTTTTTTTTCAAAAATTAATTAAAGGCCTTCTAGAAAGTAGTTTGAGTAAAGAAAAATCAGTAGAGTGTCAGATGAATTTAGAAAATTTTTAATGACCCTAAACTTATCAAGTGATAGGTGCCATAAAGTAGTTTTTATGGGAACTTAAAGTTTTGGATAGTAAGAAGAGCGATCCATATCAAGCCACTTGTGCTTTTCTTATGTAAAGAGGAAAACCAAGAGATATTAACAAAGTGGCAGATTATATCAGTATAAAGTTACTTTATATGAAAAAGTGGGACCAACACTTAACACACATGTAGTCATCTTTTTTTTTTGGTGACAAAGTGGGCCAAGCCCTGTCATCTTCCAAAATTTGCTGAACCTCCATTGGAGGTGTCTTCCAGATAGTTCTTTCGCACAGCTGCGTACGGCTCAAACCAGCAAGCTTGTCTGCACACCGGTTTCCTTCCCTATACACATGCTGAATCTTAACCTTCCATTGTCTAGCCAAAATTCTTCCTAATTCTTCCTGAAGATGTCCGTACCCTGTAAGTTGTATGTTATCCTTACTCGCCTTTACGATAATTTCAGCATCACATTCCGCTATAACTTGAGTAAATCCCATATCCCAGCAAATTTCCAGCCCTTCTATGAGTCCCATTAATTCTGTTTTCAAAGGGTCCTTTTCTTGCAACTGAACAGAGAATCCATTAAGCCATTCCCCAAAATCTCCTCTAATCACTCCCCCATATCCTCCGTCCCTTCCAGAGCACCACCCATTAGAGTTTAACTTGCACCAGTTTGGAGGAGGAGTTTGCCATTGAACCTCGACTTCTTCTCTTTTATCCCCACTGAACAGGCCACTTTGTTTTCTCGTTCTACAAGTCTCCACGATTTGATGTGCTGTTTGAATACCATTGTAAGGCATTTCGAAGCTCTCATCATGTACCTTCCCATTCCTCCATCTCCAGATGGACCAACACATAACCAAAAACAATTCAGGCCAGCTTCCTCCATTCTCTTTGTTCTTAGCTCTTATAAGGTTCTCTCTAATCCACTCAGTCCACATAGATTCGAAGAAAGAGTTCCACCTTTCCACAGGTATAATTTTCCTCCAAACTTGGGCTACATACCAACAATCTCTTAATGCATGCACTTGGTTTTCTATATGCAGGTTGCAGATCATGCATGTTCCACCTATTCCATCCCATCTTCTTGTGGTCTCTTTGGTTGCTAGTCTACCATGAATCATCAGCCAAGTGAAGACCTTGACCCTTTCTGGCACCCACAGCTTCCAGACATACTTCCAAATCGGTGAGCTCTGGACTTCCTAATTAGATTGAATCCAATTGTATGCTGATTTTGTGCTGAATTTACCATCCTTAGATAATTTCCATCTGAGGCCTGAATCTATATCCAAACCATCATTGTGCTCCACATTTACATGGAATTTTCCCCACATCTTAGAGAGCTCCTTCCATAGTCTAGAATCATTTCCTTTAGCAATTAATTTCTCATTTTTCATCTCTTCCTCTACCATATTTTCCATTGAGCACCTGGACCCATAAGTCATTAGGTTTAGTTTGGATATTCCACAGAGCCTTATGCAAAAAGGCCTCATTCATCCCCCTCAAATCCTTAATTCCCAACCCTCCTTCCTCCTTGGGTTTGCAAATCCTACCCCAAGAGATGGCATGCCATTTATGAGAATCTCCTTCTTCCCCCCACATAAATCTTTTGCTCTCTTTCTCTAATTTTTCAATAACCCCTTGAGGCAGCCTATCATGTTGCATGGGGTATAAGGCTATGGAATTAACCATTGACTTAACGAACGTAATTCTTCTAGCCATTGAAAGGCTAGACACTTTCCAACCCTGTAATCTCCCTTTCACCCTATCTACAAATGCTTTTATAATTTTCTCTTCTTCTTCTCGGCATATTCATGTTAGCACCTAGATATTTTCCCATTTCCTCCACAACCTTGAACTTGCTTAATTTACAGATTCTTCTCTTAATATGAGACTCCACATTGGAAGAGAAGATAATATTTGTTTTTTCCTGGCTAACTTTGTGCCCTGTCATATCTTCAAAATCCTGCAAACAATTCAAAACAATTTCAATCTGATTAATGTTAGCTTTAGTAAAAAGGACTAAGTCATCGGCGAACATCATGTGGGAAATAATGGGACCTTTACAGCCAGCTCTCATACCCTGAAGCACACTTTTTTTCTCTCACTCTATCTAAAATCATATGTGTGAGTTTTTCCATGCCAAGGACAAAAAGGTACAAAGAAAGAGGATCTCCTTGTCTGAGACCTCGAGTAGGCTTGAAACCCTGAAGCTTCTTCCCTTGCCAAAGAATTTTAGTCTCCTGATTATCTACACAAGTCATAATTCTTCTAATCATCTCCTGAGGACAATTAATCTCCCCCAGGATCTTTTCAAGAAACTGCCAATTCATCCTGTCGTAGGCCTTCTCTAAGTCTATTTTGATAGCCATGAAACCTGTTTTGCCTCTCTTTCTTCTCATAGAATATATCATCTCTTTAACAATTATGATGTTATCGTGAACATTTTGGCCTAGGACAAAATTGACCTGGAAAGGTGAGACCATCTTTGGCATGAGATTCTTCAACCTTTTGACAATTATCTTAGAGAAGCACTTGTAAATAACATTGCACAAAGAGATAGGACGAAACTGGTCGTCTCTTATAAGGCTATCAATTTTGGGAACTAGAGTGATAAGGATTTTGTTCACATCCCTTATTTTCTCAACATTCCCCCACATATCCTTAATAGCATGACAAACACTTTCCTCCACCATATCCCAGCACTTCGGAAAGAAGATAGCTTGAAAGTTGTCCTCACCTAGCAAACATAGTTTCTTTGATTTCTTCGTTAGTAACCTGAGCTGTCATCCATTTCCACTCTTCCTCCTCTACTTTAGGCCAGGTATGGTTTGTAGCACACCAAGGCCTCAAGGGAACCTCATCCACAAACAACTTCTTAAAGAAATGATTAACCATGCTTTCTACATCCTCTTCTTTATCCACCCAAACATTGAGATCATTTTTTAGCATCGACACTCTATTTCTTCTCCTTTTGATATTAGTCTTGGTATGATAAAATTTAGTATTTCAGTCTCCATCTTGAATCCATTGTGCTCTTGCCTTTTGAAACCAAAAAAGCTCTTCGCTATCCAGAATTCCCTCTAGCTCCAGCTTAAGGTTCCTTTCCAACTCTTCCCAGTAGCGACCGGGAATCATTTGGGCTTTCTTCTAAACTCTTCCAATTTCTCTAACAAGTTCTCTTTTCTTTTTCTTCAAATTCCCAAAGGTGTTAGAATTCCAGTAAAGAAGTTTAGGGTTAAGCTCCCTTAGCTCCTCCGTAATAGCTTTATTACCATCCCAGTGTCTTTAATCATATCTTTGAACCCTTCATGCTTAAGCCACATAGCTTCAAATCTGAACGGTCTGTTTACTCTCCAATTCTTCTTCTCTTTCATATTAATGCACAATGGGTGGTGATCGGACTGAATCCGCATACCAATTCTGGCCACTGCATCAACAAAATGATTTCTCCAGTCCGAGCTACAAAGAGCTCTATCAAGCTTTTTATAGAGTCTCCTTGCTAGTCCAACTCTAGGCCCTCTCCAAGTGTATCTCGGGCCCTCAGAACCCAGTTCAAGAAGATGGAATTTCTCTATGTTTTCTCTAAACCGATCACATTTTCTCAAGTTAGGGGGGACACCCCCAGATTACTCATCACAACTTCTTATGTCATTAAAATCTCCATCTATAAGCCAAGGCCTATCCATCCCTTTTGAGATACTTTCCATAAGGCTCCAAAATTCCTTCCTTTCCTTTTCCCTTGGGCTAGCACAAATAGCAGAAGAACACCACTTCTCTTGAGTCAACCCATTAACTTCACAATGGATAAATTGTTTGTGCTTTATTATAGGCTGGATAGTGATATTATCATCCTTCCACATTATCCGTATGCCCCCTGACATTCCTAGGGCCTCCACAACTATATTATGACAAAAACCCATACTTTTAATCTTCCTTTGAGCCTTATCCCCACTACATCTGGTTTCAACTAAAACCACATATTTGGCTTCCAATTGTGATAAACTTCCTTAAGATCAAGGCCAAAAGCTTTTTCGGCCGCCCCTCTAACATTGCAACCTAGAATCATCATAGAAACAAAAAGGAATTAAGAGTTACCTGACCCTTAAAACTCAAGAACATCTAGGGAATCCTCCTGCAATGGGAAATCCCTCTTCTCCCTTCTATCACGCCCATCAGTCTCATTCTCATCCATAGTTATTTCTGGGCTCAACATAAGAGCCTTTGGGTCAGGAGGTTTTGATTCTTCCATGTCCAATATCATATTGAAGTTGTCTTTTCTTCTTTCGTGGGCTCTTTCTACGCTTCTGTCTCTCTCCCTAAAGTGACGGCCCCTTTCCCTGATCCGCCTTTCCAGGCCCAATTCGGGCTGCTCCTGATCGTCTTCATAGGCCACCTTCACCAACTCCTCATTGTTTCTCCTGTTCAACCCCAAGACTTGGGCCTCGTATTGGCCCAACTTATCACTTCTTGGACCCATTCCTGTAGTCTCTTTCATTAACCGCTATTGACTTTTCTCTCCCCTAGCAGTCCTGCCACCTTTCTTATCCATCCCAGAGCTGACTCTCCTACCTTCTGACACATACCCTTCCTCTACTATCTTCTTCCCTAGCTCCCTCCCCTTCATCTCCTCATTCGCTTTACCTTCTCCTTTCTCTTTCTCTTTTTTTTCCTTCTCTATGTATATCATTTGAGATATCCCTCAAAGGCTCTCTGATTGTACTTTCTGAGCCGTCCCCACTTTCACCTTCTCCCATCTCTTCATGCGCAGTAAATCTGGACAAGGTCCCCTGCCTTCTCTCTCCAATTGTGTCCTTTCTCTGCATATCTCCCGAATTCCAATTTTTATATACTGTCCTGCGCCCCCTTCTAGCCTCTTGTACTATCATGCATTTCCCATAGGTACTAGCATCTTCCTCCTTCTCCCCAAGTCAACTCTGATTCTCCCTTTCATCGGCGATACTTTTACAGCTGTTCTGAATCAATTCATCAGCTCTTACCCCGTCTTGCTTCTTCAGATTGCATTGGTCTTGGTTATGCCCAAACCTACCACAATAGAAACATATCATCTGAAGGCCTTCATACTCTATATTCAGTCTATTTCCATCAACTGTATAAGCTGGTAACAGGGGAGAATTCAAATCCACCTCCACACACATTCTGGCATACATTGTTCTAGCTTTGGTGTAGGTCATCTGATCAACCTTAATTTCTTTTCCTATTTGATTGCCCAGTGCATAGAAAAACTTTTTATCATAGTAGTCCACTGGAAGTTTTGGTAATCTTACCCAAATCGCCACCCTGCTTAGGCTTTCATTCCAGGGATCAAAGTTTCTCTTCCACATTTGCACAGTCAAGTATTGGTTTTGAATCAGCCATGGACTACCCTCTAAAGCAAAGAAATAATCATCCTCATTAGAAAATGAGGCTAACATAAATCCATTTCCAATGTCATTTAGCTCCACTTTTCCTAATTTTCCTTACATGGCTTGGACTTTTCTCCTCATCTGCATGAACCCCGTCGTCCCTCCCAGCAACTTGACTATCAGCGTCTTCTGCTAGTACCTTTCTAGCCTCTATTTTTCATCTTTCGAGAAAGCAAGCACCGGTCCTTTGTCACTCTTAGTAATAGTAATTCCATTCAGCAATTCCTCTTGATTATCCAATAGTAAGTTTCCGTCCCATACTTCTTCATCTACACTATATTTTCTCTCTTGCTCCTTTTCTCTAGTAGACTTGGGTTTCAGGGCTTCTCTATATGACCTTACTCCTTCTCGGCTCTCATATTCGTTGGTTTCAAGATCCATCATCCAAGCTTCCTCCCTAGGTTTCAAAGCTACTTCTCCATAAAAGTTTCCATCAAGACGTTGCATTTTACCTCTAGTCACTTCCTCATGGCTGCAGGCATTGATCTCAGACACAACGCTATCTTCTATCCCTTTCAAGCTTCCCCCTTCAACATTCCTCTGATCCACCGGAGGTCAATCAGGAGGATGTTTATTGGGGTTGGTAATTGTCAATGGCATGAATAAAACTCGGACACTCTCTCACTAACACTCTCTCTCTTGACTGTACTCTACATGTAGTCATCTTTTACTTAAGGATTTTAAGGCCAAAATTGCTCCCCATTTTCATCCAAGCAAGGAGAAAGAGAGATGAAATTGTGGAGAAGGAAGAGGAAGCAAGGAGAGCAAGTTTCAAGATAAATCTCAAGGTAAATCCATGTTCCAAGCTTGAAATCTTCTATATTCTTGATTCTTAAGCTCTTCTCTCTATTTCTATCGGTCTATTTTTCTCCAAAAATGATTGTGTGGGCTGTTATGAAGGTGATACATTTTAGGTTTTGAAAGATAAGAATGTGAAAGAGTGAGATTTAGATTAAAGAGATGCTAAGAGTAACTCTATGCATGATTTGAAGCATGTTGGTAATTGGTTTGAGCCAATTGAGCTTGCATGCTATTTTTAGCATGAAATCGCTGTTCATTACTGCTATTTGACACTGTTAATGCAGGGGAGAAAAAGTTTGTATGCTTCTAAATGATGGCAAATTGGTCTATGAATGATATTATGCATGTGATAGAAGTTGAAAAATCACATTATTGGAAATTACTATGTATATTTTGGCCAATTAGAATTTTTGAGAAATGAATGAGTTTTTGATAATTTTGATGCTTTCAATAGATTTAGAAGGCAAAATTCTGTAGGGCAGAAGTGAGAAAATAATTTTGGAAGCATTGGAATCAATTTTGGCAAAGCTGGAAAGTTAGAAACCTTAAGTTGTCAAGATTGAATCTTATGGATTTTAAGTGTTATAATGCTTTGGAAATGGCTTTTGACTAATGCCAGAAGCATTATGAATTGTGTAGGAGTGTGAATTACAAAGAAAAGTTGGCAAAGTGCAAGCGGGAAGCTACTAAGTCAATTGGAAAGTCAAGTTATCAAGGTAACAAATTCTCTAACTTTTACATTTATATTGCAATTGATGTCAAGTTATCAAGTTATCAGTTGAAAAGTTGCGTATGTTTTTTTGGCCATGATTGATGTGGGTTGTAGCCTTATGACATATAAAACTTGTGCATGTTTTTAAGCAACTATGCAAAATTTAATGTACCTTGACCTTGTGCAATGAATGCTAATGTGAGAAAGTAAGGTGTTGTTAATGTTCCATGGCAAGTTAGTTACATATTTATAATCATGCTTGTTGATGTGTTAGTTAGAACTATTTTCTACTGGGATTTCTTTGAAATTTCATTCTTTCCAATGACTCACCTTGGGCCAAAGTTGAAAGGGCATAGGCAAGGAAGTTCAAGACTTGGTGGGTGGCTTCCAAATATTGTAGAAAACTTGTACATGTTGAAGCATGTCGTTGTATTTTGCTTATATTGATTTTTGGATGAATGTGTGTTAAACTCCTACTATATCAAGTATGTGATATGTGCTCTATATATATGCCAAGTATGCTAAATAATTACGTTATGATGTTCTATGCATAAAAAGGAGCAATACAGAAATAGGGGAAAACCAAATCTGAATAGCTTGATTTTTTTTAAAAAAATACTACAAATTCCAAGTTTTAAAATGAGTTAAAGTTTGCTAAATTTGGATACATATGCAGAAAGTTATGATTTTCAAAAATTAGAGGAAAAATCTTAAAAATTTAAAAATAACGAAATGAACAATAAATATTTACGAAATAAACTGTATTGATTGAGTAAGAAATTGCCTAAATGAGTATTTTTCTCTATAGTGAATTGAATAATCTTTATTTATAGACTTGAATAACTTGATTTCTAGAATTTGTTATAATTTTTAAATGTTAAAAGTTTTAAGTTACCAAGTGAATAGTAACTCAGGCGAAGAGTTTTGAAATTCATTTGGAGGACTAATTCTAGTTTATTTAAGGGCCTCAAGTAATTTAGTTAATGTCTCTAATGTGCTGTAAAACTAAACAAGGAAGGTGTGACAAAACCACTACTCCCACCCTGCTTGAAAATGAAATTAGCTCACAAGTTTCTTTCAACGAAATAGCCTTTTCATCTTAACAAGAGAAGCTAATGCAAGATGTTCTCTCGTTATAATCAACATTTTTCTCTTGACCCCTCAGGATGGTCTGTTATCCTATGCAAGACAAAGAATAGAGGGAATTTAATTTGATTTACTGGCAATGAATCCAATGTTTTTCTTGTATGAAATTGCACCGGATGCTGACTGTTTTGTATGGAAGTGTATCAGAGGAGCTCTAAATTGGATCACCAGCAATTGCTTCTTCACACCAGAGACGGCTTCTATGAGGATATGTTCTTTTCGCAAAAGGATCGACATTTCTCAACTTCCACTCAATGATTCTAGCAACAAAGTCAAGAGGGACATGGCTTCTTTGATGGATTCATTCCACGACATCAGAATAGCTTCTTTTATGGCCTTTTCTTGTAATTTTTATTCTAATTTCACTTTGTCCTACTCTGTTTTCTTTTCAGTAAGACTTTCAGGTTACTTAATATCATTTTGATCTTGATATTAAAAAAAGATATAGATGGATGCGTATTGGGTGTGGGTGGTAATTGACTAATAAATGCTTGAATATCTTTCTCTGCATTACTCTTTTATGATTTCATTTTTTAAAATTCATTCTGATGTGGCACTTTTTATGGGCATTATTAAATTGAATGACAAAGAATTTTCAGTCGTTTTTTTTACATATCCTCTAACTTCTGAGAAATATTTACATACTACCACGCTATTCATGTTCTGACTGATGAAAATGTTCCAAGTAATCTCTAATGTGGTCCTATATCCCATAAATTTTTCCTAATTATTTCCTTTTTCCATAAACCCATTATAATTATGATAAATTTATGGGATATGGGATCACACTAGATGATACTTGAAACATTTTTATTAGATAAATTATGCATAACATGGCACTCCAGGAATACTCCTAACTTCCTGCCTACGGTTATGGAAAGTTGGTAAGAAAAGAAAGAAAAAGAGGGAGAAAAAAGGAGACAGAGGAAAGGAGAGAAATAGAGAAAAGAAAAGGAGAAGAGTAGAAAAGGAAACGGGGCTAATTAAGGACTTGTTAACTAACCCTAACATTGATTTTGCCCAATGATAATTACCCATTCAATTTTTTATGGCAATTATCAAATTAAAAAATATTAGATTTCAATTTCCTGTGACTTTATTTTAGGCATTTTAGATTTGGGATCGTTTCATGTTAAAATCTGTTATATTAAAATTTTTTATTATTTCAAAATTTATATGGATATAATTTAAATTTGTAATTGTTGTTTAATATTATTTTAATGTCCAATTATGGATCAGTTTGATTTCTTATATGGGATTATTATAATTTTTTATGAGCTGTAGATTATTTTGTTTTCATTTTTAGTGTCTTTTTTATTATAGCTTAAATGGATATATATATATATATATGTATGTATATGTATGCGCGCGTGCGCGTTGGATTTTATTTTATGTATTTTTTGTTTAGTAATTGATTTTAATCTTCTTCCCC
>JANTPZ010093176.1:0-13281 GCA_025593235.1 Vachellia pachyceras | reverse complement strand
GAAAGTCTTATTTGATCTGGATGTGTTTTCGGTTAGCATCTGAATCTACTGGAGTCTGGAGGTTATGCGTGGATTGAATTTGATCGAGCAGATCAGGTTCATGGTAGTCAGAATTTTATGATTCACGATTCGAACTTACGATTCGATTCAGATATTGAGGGAAAAGATTTGACTCTCATGGTAAATTTTTTCTTCACCGAATCGCATGTCGAATCTCACGATTCACGATTCGAATTTCACGATTCGATCCAGATATTGAACGGAAAGATTTGACTTCCATAGTGAATCTTTCCCCATTGGAATCTTTCACTCAAGAATCGTGTGATGACTGCTATTTTGGTGATGCAAAATGAAGCGGGCATCTTCCTTCCGTAATGTGGGAGGGAAATTGACGCAATAGTAGCCTTTTATTCCTACTTATTCTTGAAAGAAATTGATATTTTTGCTGTAAAAAACCCTCATACTACAATGCAATTTATATCCAGCCAATGTCCATCGAAACTTCAAGTTTCCTATTGTGTGTGAGTTGATTTTTTGCTTTACTCCCACCTCGTTTATGTACGATCAGGTTTATTATTCTATTACTTTCAAAGTTTCACTCATCTGGTCCATACAGTAAATTTTATAACTCTTTTTTTAGAAGTTTGTTTCTCTCCACCCTATTTTACTTTTCTGTGCTGTTAGTGGTTCTTTTGTGGTTGTTATTTTGATGGTGGGGGCACAATGACTAATAATTTTTATGAATTTATGAAATAAAAATTTTTATTTGATGTCTTTTATGTGAAAAATTATATTTATGCCATCTTTAACAAATGATCATGAATCTTACGATTCACAATACGTTCCGATTCACGATTCTAAAAATGGGTTTTCCGATTCACGATTCGTATCTTGATTCGATAACTTTGATCAGGTTTATAAACGGAGTCACTTCTGGGAATGAAAAAATAGATAAGATACCAGAGATTGCATCATTGTGTTTGTGCACGACATTCCTTAATCAAAATCTTCACTTTAATTTTTGTGAATTGAAAAAAAAAATTTGCTGCCGGAAGAACTTTAGGCTTTTGGGAGCTGAATGCTATTCAACAAGAAAAAGGAAAAAAAGATTTATTATTAGATGATTGTTTTAAGCCAAGTGCTTCACTGCTGCGTCTAAAAATTATCTGTGATTCTTTATAATATTTCCGATTATTTTCATCGGTATACCTCTAATTTATTTCTTGATTATATCAGTTTTATGTGAAGGGAACTGGTGTCGTTCTAGGCTAGATCAAGGTTGTGGAACCTACTCAATTTTACTTCACTAAAGAAAACCGAACAGTGTTTCTTTGAAGAAAGTAGTCCCTGGTTCTCAACCTTTTGAAACTTTGTTTGGGGTGGAGGCTTGACCTGATGCAATGCTTGAAATATCAAATTTGAATAGAAACTTTTGTATGATATACTTGGATATCACCGAGTTTTCCTAACTAAAAGTGGCAGTCTATGGTTATACATTTAAACCAGTTTCCGTTATTATACTTATAACCGATAGTGTTTTAACTGTCTGGATTTGTGAAACCGTAAGATGAACCTCATATGTTGGTCTGAAACTTTCGTCATCCTTTGAATGCTCTGCTACAGGTATCTTATTTCCAAATCTATCACATATCATATTTGATTTGCTTAATATTTTTTTAGAATTCATAATCAAAAGTTTTGCACTTTGTTTTGTAATTTTGTCTATCTGCTCACATGCTTCGTCATTAATATTATATTAGAGTTTTCTGGACTCATATAAAACATCCAGAATACTATATATGTATAAACTGGTTTTTCTTATGACCAATGTAATGAAAGGTATGCATTGCATCTGGAATTTGATGAATGTGATCTACCACTTCTCAGGAAACTAACTTAAAGGAATGGAGGCTAGTGGTACAAGAAATTGTCCGATTTACTAGAGCAGAGACTGGCTTTGCCATCCGGCCTTTGCGTTATTGTGCCAATACTGACACTCATCAAGCTTCTCTTCCATATGTAGCTCGTTTTCATGCAAAGAGGTTTTTAAAGTTTCGAGATGCCCTGTTGACAAGCTATCACCGGAATGAGGTAAGTTAATAGTTCAATGCTATACTTCATGTCACCAGTGTGGTTCTCAAATTTTTGTAGTTATTCCCATTTTCAGGTCAAATTTGCTGAGCTTACTTTAGACACCTACAGAATGATGCAATGTTTAGAATGGGAGCCTAGTGGATTGTTCTACCAAAAACCTATTGTTAAACCGATTGAGAATGGGGACTCCATTGATCATTCGGGAACTTCTGGGTTAATAAATATGAACCTGGCTGCAGATATGACAGATCCAAATGTGCCTCCTAATCCAAGAAAGGCCGTTCTTTATCGTCCATCTGTAACACATCTGATAGCAGTGAGTTTTCAATCTTGCTACATAGCCAATGTAATAATTCTATTCAGTTTCTAGGGGCGATGCAAATTGCATTGTTGCTTCATATTCAGGGAGAGTTTACATTACGTACTTATTTCCCCACGACTTGATATCCTGATTTGGCTATTATTTACTCCCTGCTTTTTAATGTATTTCATTGATTTAGTGTACGTTGTTATTTCATTAGTTTGTTTTATTTCCTTAACTCAGGAGTGCCTAAACTAAGAATCACTCATCCTGATGTGCAACCTATTACATGATGTTGAATATATAATCAGTCTGATATTGAGGTTCATGATGCTAATCAGGTTTTGGCTGCAATTTGTGAGGAACTGCCACCAGATAGTGTTGTTCTTGTATATCTATCAGCCTCAGGTTGTTTGATTTTTCAAGTGTAAAAAATCAATCTATTGGTCCTTGTCATACTAGGTTAGTTAACTTGGTTTTTGTTAATACAGGAAAGGTTAGTTACAATAATATCCATCAGTTGGAGAATTCTGGAGGGTCATCTAAACATTCGAGGCACAAAGTCCTTTCTCAGACTTCCCAAGAGTTGGGTACTGGGCCTTCTGACTCTCAAATCAATGGCAAGAGAGAATCCAACTCCTATTATGACAATTATCTGTGGTTTGGTCCCAAGGGAAATGATGGTGGGTATTGGCTGTGGGTCTCTTCTCAAACTATATTTCTGTGGAGTTGAGATCATTTGTTCCAAGTCGTGTTACAGGATGTATTTTTAATAATCTTGATATATGTTACAGAAGAAGCATGCATGTTTGTGATCCCCACTTACTTCTGCTTCTTTCTTGAATTATCAGGTTCAAACAATCTTTACCCGGGCGATCTTATTCCTTTCACCCGCAAACCTCTTTTCTTCATTATTGATAGTGATAACAGCCATGCATTCAAGGCAGGTTTGTCAAAACTTGTGTGCAAGACTTGCCGGGGGAATTTGTTGGGTTGTGCTATTCTCTATATTTGTTGAATTTGATTTTAATTTTTCAAAGGGAAAATTACCTACTGGTCTGAGGTAAGAAAATTAAATACAGAGGTCCCAAGAAATTTAAATTTTTACAAGTTTTACGAATTTGACTTGTAAATGACATGACCTGTAAATGCGGAAGTTTGACTTATTAATATATATCGTTAAATATGATTTGTAAATGTGAGTTTGAGTCGTAAATATGAATTTTTGGGACCACCATGTATTTAATTTATCTTACCTAGAACGTATGAGTAATTTTCCCTTTTCAAAAGACAATAAGATTTGCAGTTATTTCCTTTTCTGTCTATGATCAGGTTTTGTCTTGGTATTTCAAGATGAATTCTTAGACATGTTTTGAAAACCCTGCCATGTTGATTTGCATAGATATTTCTCTCACGACTGAGTTGGAGGAGCAAAATAGAAAGATCCTTGAATTAAATGTTTTTGTCTAAATTCCTGTCTAAGTTACAACTGGTCAAGTGACAGAATGTCAAAGCGGCAGCTTTCTGGATTAGGGGTGAGGGATGCTTTCGACATAATCATCTCGGTGGAGCTAGTACATCTTGGACATTAAGTTAGACTATTTTGCGCACATTAAGTTAAACTATTATGCGCGCATACTTGTTCTTTTTTAGTTTGGGAGTCCTGATGTATTGTTGGTCCCACGCACGAGGATGTCGAGTCCTGATGTACTGTTGGTCCTTTGTTTATTTTTGAAGAATGCTATACAGGGTTATCCTGATAGACATAATTGATTGCAGGTTTTACGTGGTGCCGAAAGGGGGGAGACAGCTGCTCTGTTTCTTTCACCTTTAATGCCAGTTTTCAAGAATCCATCTGATGCGAGTTTACATAATGGAAATCAGTTTACCTTCTTCTTGACTGCTCCTTTATCTGCATTTTGCCAGATGGTTGGCCTATCCCCCAGTGAGGTTGACAAGGTTGGTTAATCTGAATGGTGCTTGATGTGTCTTAGAGCATCTTGATTCCTGGCATACTCATTACTATGTTTACATTAGGATGTATATGACCAAGCGGAAAACATTCTTGCTAACGCCTTTGCCGAGTGGGAAATAATTCTGTGCTCATCAACTACCAGCTTGGATTTAGTATGGGCTCAAATTATAGCTGATCCATTTTTGCGGCGGCTTATTTTAAGGTATCTTGGTTTTAAATTCTGGTTGATTAGTAGATATTTTTGTTTTTTATTTTGGAAAATTCAATTTTGACTATATTATGTGCTGGCAAACTGATCGGATTTGGTTGTCTGATGTGTATTATCTACAGATTCATCTTCTGCCGGTCAGCAATCTCTTTTTACTGCCCTCCTGAGGAAAGCGAGCAGTATCTGCCACTTTGCTTGCCTCACCTGCCCACACCTGTTTCCCCAGGTGCTGGAGCTGTTCGTACTGCTGTCGTTCAAATTGCTACACACTTCGATGTGGCCGACTCTTTTCACTTTAGTGATACGTAAGATTAGGAAGCTTTAAGTTAAATTAGAAATTCATATTTCATACTTAGGGCAGGGGATCCAAGGATTTTCAGCTTAACAGGGAATATTGACAAAAAATAAAAATAAAAAATAAAGGTGGACTTTTTTGGTCCTCAACACAGGAAATTCTTGGTGGGTCTTTGGCTGGCACCATGCAGACCAAATTGTTGGCCATGGTTGCCTCAATTCAAGTTCGAGTCCTCTGCTTCATTGGTCTATGCTGTATTTGTCGGTGGTTTATACTCGTTGTAATAGTTGGTATTGGGTCGGTGCCTGATGAGTTTTTTTTGGTGTTTGTTTGGTCGTGGCAAGCCAATATTTAGTTTCACATTACATGTATCTCTGTTCATACCAATGTACAAGATGCCGGGAAGGTTTTATTTTCACCCGTTTTTGCGCAGAATCGGACGGCACAGAAGCAACACTGAATGAAGAAAGGAAAAATGTATTCAACGATGAATTTCACCTTGGCGTTGGATGCTAAAAGATGTATTCGATGATGTAAATTATTTTGTCAATTTAGTTTATTTTGGCTATCTATTGCATTTGAAGAGTATAAAATGGTGCAATTTTGAAGACCAAACCCTGAGTGGGGCATTATATAGGGCTTGTTTGGTAAGGCCGTTGGGAGAATGGACACAGATTCTGAGGTAAATATGTGAGGAATTTTGTCTTGATAAGCGCATGAATGGTTTTTGGATGTCCAAACGGATTAATACTTGTTGGAGGCATACTATATGCTGGAAAAATTCCTGAGTTGTTTGCTGCCCGCAATGATTTACCCCAATTAATAGTCAATGCAGCGTTATTATGTAATTTATAATTATAATATAATTATAACAATATATAATAAATAACAATATTGTTTGCCAATTCAAAAACTGACAATGGAAGCAACCAATGGGGAGCAAGCAACAATAAAGCACGATCCGTGTCTTATCCCTTTCATGAAATCCCAGCCGTATATTTAACTCCAGAAAACACAGAAAAGCACTGTAGTAACCGTCGATTCCTGCTGAAGGAAACACACGGATATTGATTTCTATCCGTTAGATCATTCCATGCCCAACCCCACCCTGGCCACCTTATACCACGCTATTTATAGGTCGGCAGGTATCACCAGTTCCGAACTATTGAATCTTTGAAAACAGATCTAGCGAAAAGCGTAGCAAGGAACAGAGAGGGAAGTAGCTTGCGTTGCACGAGGTAAGATTACTTCTGGGGTTTAGGAAATTAGGGTTTGAGTAAATCGTTGTTTGGCCAGAATTTTAGGAGTTCTTTTCACGTTAATTGATTGTTGAGTGGTTCAATTTTGGAATTTCGTTGAAGAGATCTGCGTGTGGATCTTATGTTGGTTAGGTTAATTGGTTGAACGTTGTGAATATCTCCAATTGTTTATCTACTCATTTCTTTCTCGTACGTGTTCCTTGGAATCATGCCTTCTTTTCACGTTAATTGATTGTTGAGTGGTTCAATTTTGGAATTTCGTTGAAGAGATCTGCGTGCGGATCTTATTGTTGGTTAGGTTAATTGGTTGAACGTTTCGAATATCTCCAATTGCTTATCTCCTCATTTCTTTCTCGTATGTGTTCCTTGGAATCATGCCCCCGTTTTTTCTTCTTCTATACTCTGGTAATGTGTCCTGAATGAGCTTAATCTCCCGGAATTTTGTTGGCACAAGGGTGAAACGTGATGAATTAACGAGATCCATCATACTAATTTGTATTCTGTGATCGTGTTATGGCTCCTTGTTATTTTCGAGAGTTCCTATTCTTTGTCTGTTGATTTTTTTCTCTTTTCGTTTTTGATCTGTTGTGCTGCTTCTTTAGTTATTCTAACGGTTGGGTTTCTCCTGCTTTATTTGCCGTTGTGACGTTTCTCTCTCTCATTAGCGGTAATTTCTATACTTAAATGAAGAGTTTCTGTTGGAATTTAACCTAGTTTGATACCTTGATTGTATTTCATCCAGATGGCCCGTACTAAGCAAACTGCTCGTAAGTCTACCGGTGGAAAGGCTCCCAGGAAGCAACTCGCCACTAAGGTTTGTTAACATTCATGTTGCTATTTATGAATTTTCCAGTAGGCTCACGAGTTGTCTATCAAGTTTTCTCATTCAATGTGTTATAATGATTTTAGGCTGCTCGAAAGTCTGCACCAACCACTGGTGGTGTCAAGAAGCCCCATCGCTATCGCCCTGGAACGGTTGCTCTTCGGTGATAAAAATTTTGGAACTGTGAGTTTATTATTAGTTTGGTGTCTTTACTGGGCTAACGGCAATTGTTATGTTTGTGATGACAGTGAAATTAGGAAATACCAGAAAAGTACTGAGCTTTTGATCAGGAAACTCCCCTTCCAGAGGCTTGTTCGTGAAATTGCTCAAGACTTCAAGGTATGGTGACTATTTCTTGCTAGTATCTGTATTTTAAATACGTGGCCTTCGTCAGATGATGTTGACGGTGTTTTGTTCTTTGTTGGCAGACTGACCTTCGTTTCCAAAGTCATGCTGTGCTTGCATTGCAAGAAGCTGCGGAAGCGTACCTCGTTGGATTGTTTGAGGATACCAACCTCTGTGCTATTCATGCCAAGCGAGTCACAATTATGCCTAAGGATATTCAGCTGGCTAGAAGGATCCGTGGGGAGCGTGCTTGATTTATTCTGCTAGTAGTTGTGAAGATAGGATGGATGGCTGCGTAGTGTTTTATTTGTCGTTTATATTTGATTGAAGCAAATTTTAGTTGTGCCTTGTGTCAAGGCATTTCAGATGAATTATGATAGGCAATTATTGTGAAGAAGTTACATGGTTATATGATCGTGCTGTTCATTGTTAACTTGGTTGATGTGCTAAAAGTTCTTATGTCTGCAGCCGCGTTAAATTGTATTTGGTAAACATTTTGTTGCCATCTAATCTTAGTGTAGCTGGTTGAAAATCCAGTTTCCAGAACTAGACTTGGGTTTTCTTCTGAAGTTTTAGCGCATTTTCAATTTTGGCTATCTGTCTGAATAATTTGACTTTAGAGGTGGTTCATTGATGATAGTCATCGGGGAATCGCTCAGAAGTCGGAAGAATCGTGCTGGGGCTGAATTCCGAATTCTTCTACTGTAGATTGTGACCCATACAGAATAAATACGAGATTGTTTAATGAAGAAGCGTAAGAATGCGTTTAAGCTCTAAAAGATTGTGTACCATCTGTTGCAGCCTACGTGCCGTCTGGAATTTCCTGATGTATTGGTCATTTATTGGCTTCTAGAACTATGAATCCACGTTAACTTTTTGAAATTCATAAAAACATTTTTGAAGTAGCAACTCCTTTTTCCTATTTTTTGAATACAATTTCCTTGGATTTAGTGCTTGTTTGGTAACATCGTTGCTAAAACGGTGGACATAAGTTGAGATAAAACTATTTTAAAATCTGTAAAAACTATTTTGAAATTTTTAAAAATCATCTTGAAATTTATAAAACCATCTCGAAATCCATAAAATGCCTCAGAATCTGTAAAATCCATTCTTCTAACGGAGTTCTCAAACCCGATTAGAAACTAGGTTAACTTCTCACTCCACTGATACGGTATCGTTAATATTAACATGATTTTGATATATAAAACACCGTTATAGTGCTTGTTTGAGAGAAATGAATTTACAGATTCTGAGGCATTTTATAAATTTCGAGATGGTTTTATGGATTTTAAGATGATTTTTATAAATTTCGAGATGATTTTTACAGATTTCAAGATGGTTTTATCTCGGTTTATGTGTACCGTTTTAGCAACAATGTTGCCAAATAAGCACATATATTTTATGCAAAGTCCTAAATGGTATCAATCATTTTATCAATATATTGTAGGATTGACACTTCCGTTTGCTCTAATTAAAATCATTATAGTGAATACACATTCATTAGTAATTTTATGTAAATTAAGTTAATTTTTATCACATTGTTTTCATCACTTTCTTAAAATGGGTAGGTAACCGTTATTTTTAACAACTGTTATAACTGTTGGTCAGTCGATCAAGCGTCGTGTTGGTGATGAGACTAAGAGCTTGTTTGGATGTAAGGTTGAAAATAGTTTTTACAGATTTCGAGGTAAAACTTAAATTTTGAAGAATAGATTTTAAAAATAGCTTTTACAGATAGACAAATCGTAGATTTTAAAAACGTAGGTTTTTAAATGGGTCGGTAACAGTTATTTTTAACAACTGTTATAACTGTTGGTCAGTGGATCAAGCGCCGTGTTGGTGATGTGACTAAACTTGTTTGGATGTAAGGTTAAAAATAGCTTTTACAGATTTCGAGGTAAAATATAGGTTTTGGAGAACAGATTTTGGAAAATAGTTTTTACAGATTTCGAGACAAAACGTACGTTTTGAAAAGTGATTTATGTTTGGGAAGTTATTAGCTTTTATGGATTCCGAGGCAAAAAAGTGGGTAGGAAAGAGGAAAGTAGGAAAGAGAAAGAAAAAAAATGTAGGAAAGAGGAAAAAGTAGGAAAGAGAAAATCTAGGTTTCAAACTGAGGTTTTGTAACCAAAATAGCTTTTGTGAAAAAAATTTTTACTTGGATAAAACCTCGATTTTAAAATAAAATTTAGTTTTAAAATCAAATCTAGATTCTAGAATTGATTGGGAATCACAAATATCTCTCACATAGTTACGGGTTCGTTCCGAGACAGTGAGAGGAGGAGCAGGGAAGAAAATGGTATTCTAAAGAAATAACAGCTGTTGTCGTGCAATCAATAGAAATATCTTGTATGAAAGATAAATATTTATCTTTTCATACAATTAATCAATTACATTATATATTCTTCGAAATCAATCAATAGTTTTATTTGTTTAATCCACAATTTCTGAGTTAGAGATGAGATATTCGAAAATTACGGATATGATTGTGAATACCGAATGCCATGTATACTTGCTTGTTTTTTACTTTCTACCCACCGATTTTATGTTGTTATTAAAGTATGATACATAAATACGCGGCTGCCGACTCTCAGTGTCAATGCAATAACCAATAAAAAGAGAGCAACCCTAAATCACGATCCGTGTCTTATCTCTTTAATGAAATCCTTGCCGTATATTTAACTTCAGAAAACACACAAAAGGACTGTGGTTACCGTCGGATTCCCCATAAAAAAAACACGCGGATAATGATTTATATCCGTCCGATCATTCTAACGCCTTTGTTAGCACGCTATTAATAGCCCATCGCTAACTTCCCGTTAGAAACTTTTGATTCTTCTCAGTGACCGACTCAACGAACTTGTTGGAAGAGAGGGGGAGACCGAAGACGCGTTTGAGGTGAGATTTCTTCTGGGATTAAGGAAATTAGGGTTTAGTTTAAAGGGTTTTATTAGCGATGCTCTTGAGTTGTTTTCGTGGAAATTTAATCATTAGTAGCCTTATTTTGTAATTACGTTGAAGAAGTCTCGTACGTTCTTCGGGTATGTTAGCTGAATTGTTCCGTTAGTCGCCTCTAGTCTCATTATCTTCGTCGTAGATGTTCCTACAAATTTGCGGTTTTTAATGTTGGTTCGATCATTGACTCGGATGTGATAATTTGCATTAGGCAATTGAGCGCTCGAGTCTGTTCTTGATTTCCGCAGTGATAATTAATTCGTATTCGGCGATTGCGGTTTTTGGACTTATATTGCTTAGGTCAATGCCTTGTGGTTGGAGTAGATTGCTTAGTTCAGTGCCTTGTGGTTTGGGCTATCTTACTTGCCTCCTCCTTTCTGGTAGTCCTTCTAGAAGCCTATGGTTCCTCAGTCATTTGTTCTTCAGTTGGGCCTCGAGCTTTAATTTTCGGGTTTCTTGGGTATTTTGAAATCCGCTTTTGTTGAATGGAATATCGTCTTCTTACTTGAACGTGTTTGGTTGGTTTTCGTTGTTACTAGTTTAATAATTTGATAGTTGCATTACTAGTTCAATAATTTGATAGTTGCACGCTTGATTTGATACAGATGGCCCGTACAAAGCAAACTGCTCGCAAGTCAACTGGTGGAAAGGCACCCAGAAAGCAACTTGCTACCAAGGTTTGCTTTTAATCATTGGCTTCATTGTAGATTTTCTGCAAATTGACATATTCGCTTACACTTTTCTATCCCGTTGTATTATTTGATTTCAGGCTGCTCGGAAGTCGGCACCAACCACTGGTGGTGTCAAGAAGCCTCACCGTTATCGCCCAGGAACAGTTGCTCTTCGGTGAGTTCACACGGACACGCACCCAATTGCGCATATTGGGTGCAACCATGTCGTTTATTTAGTTTTTTCTGTCTTTCACAATTCTGAATTGTTCCTTTTTTGTGATGACAGTGAGATTAGGAAGTACCAGAAAAGTACTGAGCTTTTGATAAGGAAACTCCCATTCCAGAGGCTTGTTCGTGAAATTGCTCAAGATTTCAAGGTATTGTGAATATTTCTCGTTAGCATTGCTCTTTTTAAGTGTTATTTTTTTTAGAAGATATTGACAATAGCTATGGTCTGTGTTGGCAGACTGACCTTCGTTTCCAGAGCCATGCCGTGCTTGCATTGCAAGAAGCAGCTGAGGCATACCTAGTTGGACTTTTTGAGGACACCAACCTTTGCGCCATCCATGCCAAACGTGTCACAATTATGCCCAAGGATATCCAGCTGGCTAGAAGGATTCGTGGCGAACGTGCTTGAGGAGTTCTATATGTTGATGGGAAGATAGGATTGGCTGCTTTTAAGTGTTTAATATCGGTTTAATTTCCATTGATGAACAAATTTTAGTTGTGCCTTGAGGCGCTTAATGTGGTGTTAGATTTTAATTATGATAATACTATGAATTTGTTTAGTATGCAATGTGCAGTTCTTGTGCGCAGCTACGCTAATTTGTGCCTGGTTAACATTTTGTTGCCATCAAATCTAGTCTAGCTTGTTCTAAACAATTGTTCCTATGATTTTGAGCCAGGTGGTACTCTTTCCCAAGTGTCTGTCAGGGTTGGTTTTTACTATTGATTGTTGAACCTGTTTTTTTTTTTTTTAATGGGATTGTTTTGTTATGCGCTAGTGAATTACAAAATTATGCATCGTTATCATATTGCGATTTGCCACCGTTTATTTTTCGTTTGTTAATATTTTGCGTGCGTATACAACATTGTTTTCCGATTGTATATTATCTTATGGGATGCTTTTGAACCTCTAAATGACGCCATGTCTATGTACGGTGGGATCATTCATTTTGGTCAAGTGTCTCAGTAGAGTGATGCGCTGGGCAATCAACCAAAAGGCTTAGAATTTAGATTAGATCGTTTTATATTGTCAGTCCAACATAAGAACAGCTCGTTATTAATGGATAGTAAGAATGTGAAGGAGATTATCTGATTTTTATGATAAATGAAGTTGAATAAATATTTGAATTTTTTTAAACGTGATTTCAAACAAGCTAGTTGAACAATTATGTGAACTTTTAGTGTATTTGATAATTTGAGGATAAATAGAGGGATATTGAGTGAAGGTACAAAGGCGAAATCTGTCTTGATAAAACAGTTAAAAAGAGTAGCTAAAAGGTATCTTTGAATTAATGGAGAAAGTTATTTTTTAATGTGATTTATGATTTATGAAGTAAGTATATTAGTGAAATTTTGTTTCGATTCTAATACCACAGTAAATAAGCCTAAACAATACAACTTGGAGCAATATCTTCTGTTTGTTTAAAGCTAATCTGTGGATTCAACTAATGAAAGGATTGGATGAATACTCTTATAAAAAGGGGAAATGATTTAATTATGGAGAACGTCCCTTTGTGTGGTTTTAATCGCAGCACTTGAAAAGATATTTTCACAGTTTAGTGAAATTAGGAAAATATGCTTGTTTAGACTAAATAAAAAATGGTTCACTCGTCATGATCCAGTATTTGCGGGACATACCCTTGTTGAAATGAGTGAGGCAGATCGCTTTTGGATTGAGTCCGAGCGTTTCATAAAAATTGTTCACCAGGGGAAAAAAGCTACAGAAGGACTAAACAGAAGATGAAGGGAAAAAGTTTAGCAAGTGTCCCATACTTATATCTCTGGAACGGTGACAGATATCGATCAATATCTAATTGAGGTTTTGCTTATTTAGATAATGATAAAAAAAAATTTATGTATACATTATTAGATCCTTCAACATATGACTAATAGTTTATCCGTTGGATTAGCGTTAAAAAACCCCATTAACATAATACAAAATAAAACTATTTTCTTATATTTATTTCGTAAATCATATATCAAGTTCAAAAAGCAATTTCATTTATCTAAATTTATGCTCATAAGCTGTAACTTTTTTTTCCCTACAAAACGAGGCACAAAGGCCAAACTAAGAAAAACGAAACCTAGGTGGGATTGAATCCCAAAGCCTCCCTGGACACCCACGTCCAC